>JAJJLU010004579.1:0-11473 GCA_023807065.1 Isotricha intestinalis | reverse complement strand
TTCATTTATTTTGACCACATAATTCATACATAACTTGAATATTATATTTGATAAATTATTATTTTCATTTTTTCCAGTATATAATAACCAATTCAAAATAAATCCAGTTTTTGATTCAGATAACATATATATTTTCAATCCTTTTCTTGTAGCCTTTTGAGGAATAAAAACTTTAAAATTACATCTTCCGGTATATTATGCATTCATCCAGACTAAGTGCTCTTTCTGGAAGATATATATTTTGTGAATTTTTAATTATTTCATCATATAATATTTGTATTTTTTCATATTTAGTTGGATTTGCTTTATTTGTAAAATATATATATTTATAAATATAAGAAAATTGTGAATATGTCATTATATCAGATATTCCAGGTGTACAAAAAATGCTATCATCATTCCAATAATCTTCAATTACATTCTTATGTATTATGCCCATAGCAATTATTATTCCGATAAATTCTTTTAAATCAAAAATATTTATATTTTTCCATATTCTTTTTTTTTTGCTTTACTTTTAGAAAATTTATTATTAGCATATATATTTGTATATTCAATTATTTTATTTAGTAAATCATTTGTAAAAAATAAACAAAAAAAATCAACAGGAAAATTTAAATTTTTTTATTATTTAAATTTATATTATTTATAATAGAATTTTCACTTCTATTATGCCAAGAGATTTCAATATGATATTGCTCTTCTTGGAGAGATTCTTCTTTATCTGATTCAGAATCAAAATCTGAAAGTGTAAAAGAAGAATCAGAATTTTCTTCATTTTTAATATCTTCCATTTATTTATTATTTTAAATTTAAAATATATAAAATAATATATAAAATTTTAAAAAAAAAGCCGACAGTGAATCTGTTAATATAATTAATATGATTAATATTAATTTCTTCTTTTTTGAAATTTTGATTTTCTTCATCTTTCAAATAATACCGAAATTGAGAAATATCATAATTATATTTTTTCCAATTTTCAACTATAATAACATTTACAAAATCTTTTTTAAAAGAAACATTTTTTATTTGTTTAATATTTGAATTAGTTGTAATTGAATCTGAAGTTTTAAGAGAACTATTAGATTCTTTTGTTTCAAATATTGGTATTTGAAAATTAAATTTTTCACTTTTTATATTTTCTGAAAAAGTAGACATTAAAATTATATTTTGATAGAAAAATGAAAATTATCATTTTCTTAAAACCAAGAATTTATTATTAAATAAATATTTTATAATTAATAATTTCAATAAAAATAATGATAGGAAAAAAAAATATTCCAAATCAAAATACAATTGAAAGTAATTCTATAATTGAAAATGATAATTCTTTTATAAATGATAATATTGATAATAAAATAGAAACTCAAGATAAAACAAATGATAAAACAGAAATATTAAATAATAAAAAAATAGAAGAAAATACAGGAACAAATTCTTATATTTCAGAAATTCAAATTAGTAAAAATAATCAATTAGGAAAAAATAAAAATGAAGATATAAAAGAAGAAATAAACTCTATTTGTTTAAATATATTTTTAAATTATAGTAAATTTTATTATGAAGAAAAAGATTTTTTATTATCTTATCAAACATTAGTTAAAATATTTAAAGAAGGAAATATTATTGATCAAGATAATCATTCAAGAAATTTAAAAAAAAATAATTCTAAAAATATTTTTAATTCTTTAACTTCATTAAATTCAAATTATACTTTATATAAAAAGAAAAAAAATTCTTTTTCTTCTAGTAATTTAGAAATATTAATTAAGGAAATTTCCCCAAAAAAAATTACAAAAATAACATCAACTCAATTTTTAAATATTATAGCATTAATATCAAAAAAAAAATTTCCAAAAGAATTTAATAATAATCCTAAAAATGCAGTAATTATTTTCTCAGAAAAATATTTAAAACCAATAAATGAAAAAATAGAAAATGATGAAACTGATAAATTTCAATATAAAATAATAGAATCTTCAATAAATGATTTTAATCAACAATTTTTAGATAAAGGGAGTGAAATTTTATTAATTAATTTATATGAAGCAATTAATTGGATTTATATAACGTATTTTAAACAAGAAATAAATTTTAAAGATAAAAATATTAAAAAATCAATTAAATTATCTTTAGAAAGTTTAGTAAATTTTTCAAAAGATTATGATATTTGTCCTTCTTTAATATCAATTGAAAAAATTGCAATTTATTATAATTGTTTACTTGATAAAAATTTAAATGAAATTTTTGAAGAAGATTTAGGAAATATATTTACTTTTAATAAATTTTGTCTTTTTTTAATTATTTTATCAAATAATATTTATAGAAAATCTTCAAATAAACTTTGGGAAAGATTTGTATTTTTAATTAAAAAAATGATAAATAGTAAAGGCCATGAAAAAATAAGTGTTAAATTAAATATTAAAATTCCAGAAGAAAAAAAATTAAAAATAACAAATTTATTAATATCAGAAATAATAAAATTAGAAGAAACAGAAATTTATAATACAAAAATTACAGAATTAAAAACAGAAGAAGATAATGATGAAGATGAAGATAAATTAATATTTAAAAATATATATGATCTTTATTCAAATATAGGAGATAAATTAATAATTCCTCAAATGACTGTTTCTAGTTTTTTAAAAGCTTTACGAGATTTAGGAGTCTTTAATATTTATAAAGATTATAATTATAATGATATGAATTTTTATCAAAATTCTATTATTAATTTAAGTCATACTGATTATCAATTTACTTTAGATAGTAATAGAAGTATAAAAAAAAAATTATTTAGTGAAAAAGATGCTCAAATGATTTATTTTAAAGTTTGCAATAAAAAAAATATTAATTATGAAAATATTAATTTTGATGATATTGAAGACTATGATATATATAATAAAATTAATTTTGAACAATTTTATATTATTATGCAAGAAATTGCAAATTTTATTCATAATAATCTAAAACAAAGAGATGCTTTTAAGGAATTTAAATATGTTGATTTAAAAATTCAAAATTATAAAAATTCTCTTAATAATGAATTAGAACAAATAAAATATTTATTAAATGTTTTAAGAAATGATTCAAATGATAAAATAATAAGAAATTTAAAAGAAATTTTTTCTTATATTCAAAATATTTTATATGAAATTTTTATGATGTACTCAATAAATAATTTATTAAATTTTAATCAATTTTTTTTAATTTTCAAAGATTTCGATATTTTCCCAAATATAATCTCATTAATAGAAATGAAAAAGTTATTTTTTTGTTTAAGTAAAATATCAAATGAAGAAAATAAAAAAAAAGGAAATTTATTAGAATTTGAATATTTTATTTGTTCTTTTGGTTTATGTTCAAAATTTAGAAAAGATGGGGAAAATAATATTAATGATTGTCAAAAATTAGCGAGTATTCTTTATGTAATGAGAAATTCAAAAGGAATTTCAAATCCTAGAAAATTAATAAATGGAGGAAAATTAATTTCTATTGATAAAGAATTAATTAATATATTAAGTTTTCTTCATAAAAAATTTCCTGAATATTTTAATGGAAGAGAAAATAAAAAGTTATTATCTTATGATAATCTTTTTAATGATATTTTTAATGATTAATAATTAATTAATTTATTTTATTTGTTTATTTTTTTATTTTAAATATATGTTAGTATATCTTTATTTTATAAAACGAATTTTATTTTTTTAAAATTTAAAATAATACTTTTAATATTTGTTTTTTATATTAAAGAAAAAAAAATATAAATAAAATATTAATTTGATGTAAAACATTTTATTAATATCTGAAAAATAATTATATATTTTTTGTTATATATTATAAATGTCAAAAGAATGTTCAACAAATATAAATGAAATTATTCAATATATTGATATTTTTATGCCTAAAAATTATTTTGAATATTATCTTTCAATAATATTTGAATCAATAAAAGAAGAAAATAACTCATCTTCAGACAAAAAAGAAACAGGAATTAATATTTTTACTTTTAATATTTATTTAAATTTACCTTTTTTTATTTCAGATAAAATATTTAAATCAATTAAAAATAATCCAAAAAGAAATATATTAAAGGAAAAAGAATTTATTAATTTTTTATCAATTATTTATTATGGTACAATTGAAGAAAGAGCAAAATTAATTTTTAAAATATTGGATTTTGATAATGATAATTTAATTCAAATTGAAGATTTAAAATTATTTTCTTATCATTTTCATTTAATTAAAAATATTTATAAAGATGATTTAGATCTTTATTTAATCGATGAAATGATAAATCCAATTTTTGAAAATGAACAAACAACTTTATCATATAAAGAATTTATTCAAAAAATAAAAACAATAAATTCTGATTTTTTATTTTTAATGATTTTTTTTTTCTATAAATTTAAACCATTTACAATAGAAGAATTAGAATTATTTTATTTACATAATACTTCACATAATTTAAATGAAAATGAAAAGAATAATATTCTTGATTTACCTTTAATTTCACCTTCTAAAAATTTATTTTTTTATATTAGAAAATATTTAGGAATAAATTCATTAAATATAATAATAGAAGATGATCTTAGAGATGAAGACATTATTAATGAATTAAATGATTTTGAAAATGACTTTTTAAGAATAAAAAATAGTTTAAATATACCAAAAGAAATAAATTCTATTTCAAAAATAAAAACAGTTTTACATAATAATCTTATTATTGAAGAAACTACTTGTGTTAATCAATGTAAAACTGTTGAAAAAGATAGATATTATTTATTTAAATCTAAATGTGAAATAATCATTACAAATAATATAAAAGATTTAAATAATGAAAATAATATAAAATTAAAAAAAATAACTTTATATTTATCAGGCAATAATTTATTTGCTTATCAATTTAATCATAATAATGGAAAATCTAAATTAAATATATTTGTTTTAAAAAAAATTTTAGAAATCGAAGAATTAGGAAATTCAGTTTTAATATGTTATACCCTAAATTTTAATCCAATTGTTTTGGAAATAAGTTTTCAAAATGAATTAATTAAAAATAAATTTTTAAAAATTTTCAAACATTCAATGAATTATAAAAAAATAGAAGATTATTATGATATTAATATAGATATTGGTCATGGATCTTATGGAAGAGTATTTTTAGGAAAAGATAAAAAAACAGGGAAAAAATATGCAATAAAATCAATAAAAAAAAATTATGATTTATCAAAAGAAGATCAACTTTCGATCTTTTGGGAATTATCAATAACTAAAATAATAAAAAATATTCAAACCTCGAATTTTGTTAAAATATATAATATATTTGAATCACTTTCAAATATATATATAATAATGGAATTTGCAGGAGAAGATTTAGAACAATCATTAAATAATTTTTGGCCTAACATTAATAAATTTTATGATTATATTAAACAAATTGCAAATTCAATTTATATTTTAAATAAATTTGGTATTATTCATAGAGATTTAAAATTACAAAATATTATTCTTTCTTTTGAAAATGATGAAATTAATGATGAAAGAAATTATGAAATGAAAGAAAAATTAAAATTAATAGATTTTGGTTTTTCTAAAATTTTAAGTCATAATGAAAAAACAAATGAATCTTATGGAACTTTATTTTATATTTCTCCTGAAATTGTAAATAATGATTATTATAATTATAAAGAAGATATTTGGACTTTTGGAATTATTTGTTATTACTTTTTAACTCATAATTTTCCTTTTTTTGATAATGAATTTATTAATTTTACTCATAGTGAAAAAATTTTAAATGTTGTTAAAAATTTAGAAGAAAAAAATATTTGTTTAAATGAAAATAATTATCATGATCTTAAAGGGAAAATTATTGCTAAAATTGTTAATTTGTGTTTAATTAAAGATATTAATAAAAGAGCTTCAATTAATGAAATAATTAATTTATTAATTTAATTGTGATTATAAAAAGTAATTGAAATGTTTTATAGTAGAATTTATCGGTTTTAATTATTTATGTATATTATTTTTTAACATAGAAAATGAAAAGGGAAAATTTTTTTGAATAATATAAATATATTCTTATATTTGTTTAAGTTAGAATATTTATTTTTAATTTTGTTATTTATGAATTATATAAATAAATTATATAAATTAAATTTTATTGTTAAATATATTATATTAAAAATAAAAAATATAAAATTGTAAAATAATGATAGGTAATTTTAAAAAAAATTAAATTACCAAAACAATTTCAATAATTGTTTTAATTGAATTATTTTATTTAAAAAAGATTAATTAAAATATTATTAACAAATTCATATAATCTAAACAAAATCATTTTATTTCATTTCATTATTTGTATATTTAAATACTGAAACTTTTATTTTTTTCTTTTAATAAGTTAAAATAAGAATTTCCTATATTTATTTCAAAAATATAAAAGTATTAAAGTAAAGTAATAAAAATTTTGAAATTGTATTTAATATATAAAAAATAATTTTTCTTTCCGTCTTTGATTTTTTTAATTGATTTTAGAATATTTTTTTCTTAAAGTTTTTCTTTAATGAAAGTAATATAAATTTTTTAATAGACTCTAAAAAAAATAAATAAACTTAAACATAAAAATTTTTATTTAAAAAAATGAAATCTCAAAAAGAAAACAATGATAATCTTGATTCAGATATAGATAAATTATTAAAAGAATATATTGAAATAAAAAAAGATAGAACTAAAAGTGAAAAAGACGAAGAAATATTATTAAACAGGAAAAAATTATTAAATAATGAAGAAATTAAAGTAGCAAAGCGTAAATTAATAGAATCAAAAAACCAAGAAAATTTAGAGAAAATAAGAGTGAATGTATTAAAAGAAAAAAAAATATTAGAAGAAAAGAAAAAAAAAGAAAAAGAAGATTTAGAAAGGAAAAAAAATAAAATTTATGAAATGAAAAATCAAATACAAGTAACTTTAGGAACATGGAGAGATAATATAAGTAATAAAAATAAATTTGAAGGAATTAAGAAAAAAAAAGAAAGAGAAGATTTAGAAAATATATATAATAAATATAAAACCGATATTAAAGAAAAACATAAAGAATTACATGATAAAATACAATCAAATCATTTTCAGAAAGAAGAAAAAAGAAAAAATGAAGAAATTCAAAGAAAAATAAAATTAAAAAAAGATATTGAAGAAAAAATAAAGAAAGAAAAAAAAATTAAAGATGAAGTTGAAGAAAGAATTAATAATTATCATAATGATAATATGGAAATTTTAAATAGAATAAATAATCAAAAAATATCTAAAAATAATTCAAGTAGATTATTTAGCCCAATTAAAAATACTCCTTCAAAAAGATCTACTAGTGCTTTAATGAAAAAAGATGATGATCCTGTAAGAAAAAAATTATTGATTTAAATAAAATTTTATTTTATTTTGAAAATATCTTTATTCTATTTAAATAGTATTTTTTTGTGATAAAATATTTTATAATAAATATAAAATTTATATTTATTTGTTATTTTCTTTTTTTTATTTGTTTTTTATTATTTGTGAAAATATTTTATATAAATTTTTGTGTGTAATAAAAAAATAATGGAGATAATTAGCAGAAATAAAAAATTGAATAAAAAAGATTTATTTAAACATACTATTTTTAGAACAGTTAGAGAACCAATTATTAAAATTAAAAATAGTATAAATGAACATTCTCTTCATTCTGCAATTAGAAGAAGAAAAAATGATATTGAAAATTATTTTAATAAAATAAGTGTTAAATTAAAATATGATTTAATAAATGATGATAATTTTCAAAAAAGAAAAAAAAATAATTCTCCTAAAATAAAAAAAATAATATCAAATAACATTATTAAATTTTCTCCTTTTTCAGAAAAGAAAAAATCTACAAAGAATATTTTAAAAAAAAAAAAAAATTTTAGTGAAACTTTTAGTTCATTAACTAATTATTCTACTGATAAAAATACTGATAATGTTACAAAAGAAAATTCTAATATTTTTTTAACAAATATTAAAGAAAAAGAAAATTCAAAAGAAAAAAAAACTTCTTTTAAAACTTTTAAAAGTAATGTTTTATTTAGAAAAAGAAAATATTCTTTTAAAGTAAGAAATATAAGATTATTTATTGATAATCATAATTCTGAAAAAAGTAAATCTTCACCAAAAAAAATTTTATTAAATAGTAATACAGAAAAAAATATCACTCAAGAAAAAAATATTTTTCACAGTCAAAGTAACTTTAATTCAAATATTTTAGATAATAATTTAAGAAAAAATAACTTAACTTATTATTCAGATAATAAAAAAAGAAAAAAAAGTATTTATAAAAAATTAATGGAAATAGAAAAAAAAAATGAATTAACAAATAATCAATTAAAAAAATTATTTGAAGAAGAACATTTTTTTCCAATTGTTTCAAATTCTTTTAAATCAGATATAAGTGATATTATAGATAAAACAATTGAAATAAGAAAAAATGGAACTTATCAAATTAAGAGTATTTATCAAAATGATAAGTTTAAAAAAATGTTTGACAAATATTGGGATTATAATAATAAAAAAATCACACATAATGCTTTTAAAGAACGACAACAAAAATTATGGAATAATATTAGTGGAAAGCTTCAAAAAGATATTGATAAAGCAGAAAAAATGAATATTAATATTAAATATGAGTCTAATTCTTCTATTAATTATTTATTTTTCAAAGCTTTTGAAAAATAATTATAATAATTTTTTTATTATATATAATTCATTTTTTGTATTTTAAATTTTATGAAATATTTATTTTTGGGGTTTATATAATAATGAAAGTTGTTTGTTTCTTATATTATAAAAATAATATTATTATTTAAATAGTAAAATATTTTAAAAGTCAAATTTTATTTTTTCTTTTCATATTAATTTATCTTTTTTAAAATTACTTATTTATAAAAAAAATAAATAATTCAAAAAGAAACTTTTTTTTGACCATTCAAATTGTATTTATTATACCTTTTGTATTCAATTAAAGAAAGAATTAACTTATAATATCATATTTAAAAAGAAGAATCTCTATTTTTTAAATTGTAATATTATTTTATAATATAAATACTTAGGATTATTTTATTTATTTTTTTAATTATTTATAACATTTATATAAAAAAATATTATAAGAAATATATATATTTTTCTTATATTCCATCAAATTTATATAAATTAAATATTTTTAATAAATGAATAAATTAAGTTTCAAATAAAATGAAGTTTCAATATATCCTATTAATATAAAAATTGAAAACAAAATAAGAAAAAAAAGTATTTATTTTTAATAAATATTTTAAAGTTCATTTAATTTAGAAAACTATTTATTCATAATACTATTTTTTCAACAAAAAATTTACTTTTTATTCTAAAAAAGTTTAATTTATTTTTACCAGTGCATCAATGGAAAATTATTAACATCTTTAAATTTATTAAATCCAAAACAAAAAGCATCAACAACCCACCAAATAAAAGAACAAAGAAAGCATAAATATATAGAAATAATAATGTTCATTTCGATTTTATTTTTTTTATCTTCGTCCGTTTTTATAAAATTTCCATAATATAAAACACATAAAGTAAATAAAATTAAACTTAAACTTAATTTAACAATTCCAGGAACAAATTTACCAATTATCATATGCCCAATTCCAGAATTTAATAATAATTCCCATAAAAAAGAATTTAATTGATTGAATTGTTTATATGAACATAAATCTTTTGTATTTGGAGAATTTAAATATCCTTTTGCACAATGACATATATTATTTTCTTCATTACAAAAATTTGGTGATTTGCAATTTATATTTGAACATTTTATGTTTTTTGCATAAAATAATGTTTTAGAAATTGGTAAATTTTCCTTATTTTGGCTTTTTAAATTTATACACAAAATTGATGAAAATATACAATAAAAATAAAATAAGTATGTTCTCATTTTATATATAAATATTTTTTTTTGTTGGGATTATATAGAAAATTATTATATTTTTTGACAATTATTTTTTATCATTTTTTTTGATTTTTTTTGATGAAAATATTATTTTGAATTATATTAAAAAAACAATAAATGGAATCTTCAAATAGAAAAAAATTTAGATTAAAAAGAGCAAATGAAATGAGAAGAGTTGAAGAATTTTCTAAAGAAGAATTAGCTGAGATAAATAAAGTAAAACATATTGAAATTGATGAAAAAGAAAATAATAATAATAATAATAATAATAATGAAGAATTAAGAGAAAAAATGGATGATGTGAAAATAGAATAAAAAAAGTTATTCCACAAATCATTATTATATTTTTTAATAATAAAAGTAAAACATTAATTGTTGATTGATTTTGAATTATAATTGATAAAATTTTTGAAAACGTTTTCTTTTGTTTCATTATAAATATATTTTAAAAATATATTAAAAATAAGAATTTATAAATAAATTTTTATAAAAAATTATTTAGTATTGAAAAGGATTATAATCTTTTTCTAATTTATTTTTAAATTTTTATAAAATTTATATCTATTCATCATTAATATTATTGAATGTCTAAATTTTTTTTAATTAAATTAAATTAAATAAAAAAAAAATTTTAATATTTTTTAATCATTTAAATGATTAAATAAAATTTATTTTTGTTTATAAATAATTTTGTTTATTAATCAAATTTTCAAATATATATTTATGATTATTGTCCATTTATAACTAGTGATACATATTTGAAAAAAATTAAGATATTTTCTTGATAATTCAACCTCATATTAGAATATAACAACAAAATAATTTAAAAAATGGAGAGAAAAAAAATAAAAATCAAATAATAATATCTTTAAAAGAGTTTTTAAATGTTCCTATTAGAAAATAATTTATTTTCTATTATCTTTTGGTTTTTCATATAATAAAAAATACTTATTATATTATTATTTTTCTTTATTTTTAATATTTTATTTTAAATTGATGAAAAAAATTTAATTTATTGTTTTGATAAACAATAAATTATAAAATGTCTGATAAAAATATTCTTATAAATGAAGAAGAAGAAGATAGTAAAGAAAAAAAGAAAATACGTAAAAAAAAAGAAGTTTCAAAGTTAGTACCTTCATTAAGATTAAAAATAAAACATCCAAAATTAAAATTAATTAAAATTCATCCTTATTATGTTATAATTGAAAAATCTAATAAAATTATAAATTTAATTAAAGAAACAGAAAAAAAAAATATTCAAAAGATCAATTTATATCATAAATTATTTTCAATTAATGATATCAATGCGGAAATAAATTTTAAATATTTTAAATATTTAAAACAAAAGAATAACAATGATTACATAAAAAAAATAAAAAAATATAAATTTACTTTATACAATAAAGATGCAATTTCATTAGGTTTATTTAATTCAAATTATTCACCTAAAAAATTTACAATTGAATTTTTCAATGA
>JAJJLU010004578.1:0-11476 GCA_023807065.1 Isotricha intestinalis | reverse complement strand
ATTTTCATATTTGAACTTTAATTTTTAATTTTAACCCATCTTCATATATAACAAAGGGATTTGAATCTTTTCTTTATCCAGTTAATTTTTCAGCTGAAATACTAACAACAAAATTTTTGATTCTTCTAACAATCTTAGGACCAATATCTAAAATATATTCATCATTCATTTTCTTTGAATCTTTAATTTTTAATTCATTAATAAATTTCATATCTTTATTTTCAATATATGTCGAAGCAATAATTAAAGGTCCAAAAAAATCTCCGACTCCCACTTCATCTGAACCTATTTGAGAATTAGTATCAATATATTTAATTCGCTCATCCGAATTAGTAATATTATATTCAAGTTGAAATTTTTCAGCTTTGTCTATTATAATTTCTTTATATTTAGATGAATAAGATATCGTAAATAAGTTTTTAGAATAATAACAATTAACATCAAAATTCTTTCCTTTATAATAGAAAAACTGATTTTATTTTTATATACTTGATTTTGAATATTATAATATTCTTTTATTTCAATAGCTTTAATCTCATTAACTCTACTTTTTAAATAAAACACATATAAATTATACAAAATAATAATAGAAATATAAATTATGAAATAAGTAAATTAAAAATTTCTTATTAATTATACAAAATGTTTATTTAATAAATTTGCATATTTAGGATATAACTAAATATTTATTATAAATTTAATCTTTATATAAATTGATGACTTTATTCTAAATATTTTAAAAAAGTAATAAAATATATATATGGAAAAAACATATAATGTTGTAATTATAGGTGCAGGTATAGTTGGTACTGCTTTAGCATATGAACTTAGTAAATATGACTTAGATGTTGTTTTACTTGAAAAAGAAAATGATATAGCAATGCATTCAACAAAGGCAAATTCAGGTATTATTCATGGTGGATATGATCCAGCCCCTAATACATTAATGGCAAAATTAAATATTGAAGATAATAAATTAATTAGGGAATATGCAAAAAAAACAAATGTTAATTTTAAATTAAATGGTTCTTTAGTAGTTGGAAGTAGTGAAAAAGATATATCACTAATTAATACTTTATATCAAAGAGGAATAGATAATAAAGTAGAAGGATTAGAATTAATTAAAAAGCAAGAAGAGATTCATAAATTAGAAAGAAATTTAAATGAAGATATTAATTATGGATTATTATGTAAAAGTGCTGGAATTATTTCTCCTTGGGAACTTGCTTTATCACTAAGTTATAAGGCAATTATTAATGAAATTACTTTTATTAATAATGCATTAATTAAATCAATAAAAAAAGATAAAGATGTGTTTGTGATTTCTTATAATAACAAAAAGTTGTTTACTAAATATATATTTAATTCTGCAGGATTATATGCTGATGAAATATATAAATTAGTTTTACCAAAAGAAATAAAACCATTTGAAATTATTCCATGTAAAGGTGAGTATTATTTACTTGATAAAAATCAAGGTAATATAGTAAATCATATAATATTTCAAACTCCAACAAATCTAGGAAAAGGAGAACTTGTTTCACCAACAGTTCATGGTAATTTAATTGTAGGCCCAAATGCTAGTTATGATACAAATAAAAAAGATGTGAGTATTACTAGTGATGCTGTAGAATATATTAGAAATGTAAGTATGCGATCAGTAAAAAATATTAATTTCTTTGCAAATAATATTAGAAACTTTGCTGGACTTAGATCTGTAATTAAAGGGTATGATGATTTTTTAATTGAAGAAAGTACTATAGTTAAAGGATTCTTTAATTTTGCTGGAATTAATCACCAGGACTAAGTGCATCAATGGCAATAGGAAAATATGCTTTATCTTTATTAAGTAATGCTAAATGTAATTTAAAAGAAAAGAAGAATTATAAATATTACTCTTTACCAACATTCTTTTCTCATTTAAATGATAAAGAAAAAGAAGATTTAATTAAAGAAGATAATAGATATAGACAAGTAATCTGTCGATGTGAATTAGTTACAGAAAAAGAAATTATTAATTCTTTACATGCTCCAATTAAAGCAACAACAATTGATGGAGTAAAAAGAAGAACAAATGCAGGCATGGGAAGATATTAAGGAGGATTTTGTTTACCTAAAATATTTGAAATAATTAAAAAAAATTAAATCTAAAATATAATGAAGTATATCAAGATAAAAATAATTCTAATATTTGTTTAGATAAAATAAAATTTGGAGATAATAATGATTGAAAATGTTGATTTAGTTATTATCTGTGGAGGACCTCCTGGACTCTCAGCTGCTATTAGTGCATATAATAACGGTATAAAAGATATTTTAATAATTGAAAGAGATAATATTCTAGGTGGAATATTAAATCAATGTATTCATAATGGATTTGGACTTCATAAATTTAAAGAAGAATTAACTGGACCTGAATATGCATCTAGATATATTGATTTAATTAAAGATACTGATATTGAAATCTTAACTAATTCAATGGCAATTGATTTGGATAAAGATAAATTAATTCATGTTGTATCTCCTAGTGGATTAAAATTAATAAAGGCTAAATCTATTATTTTTGCAATGGGATGTAGAGAAAGAAGTCACTGAGCAATATCGCTCCCAGGTGGTCGAGCTGCTGGTATTTATACAGCAGGTCAAGCCAAAAAATTTTCTAATATTTATGGATATTTAGTTGGCAAGAAAATAGTCATTCTTAGAAGTGGTGATATTGGTTTAATTATGGCAAGAAGAATGACACTTGAGGGTGCAAAAGTTTTAGGAGTAGTTGAAATATGTCCATATTCAAATGGTTTAAATAGAAATATAGTTCAATGTTTAAATGATTATAATATTCCTTTATATTTATCTCATACTGTAACTGATGTTCAATTAAATAAAGAAGGAAGTAGAGTAAGTAAAGTAACTATATCAAAAGTTGATGAAAACAAGAAAGTAATTAAAGGAAGTGAAATATCTTTTGATTGTGACTGTTTACTTTTTTCGGTTGGTTTAATTCCCGAAAATGTATTATCATTAAAAGCCGGAATAAAACTAGATTCACAAACTAAAGGACCAATAGTATATGATAATTTAGAAACAAGTGTTGAAGGAATATTTGCTTGTGGTAATGTTTTACAAGTACATGACTTAGTTGATAATGTTTCAATTGAGGCAGAAAAAGCTGGTATTAGTGCTTCTGATTATATAAAGAATAATTATAAAAATAAAAATGAAGAAATAAATTTTAAATATGATAATAATATTTCTTATATTTGTCCACAAATAATTAGAAAAGATGAAAATGATAATTTATCTTTATCTTTTAGAGTAAGAAAACCTCTTGATAATCCTACTATTATTATTAAAGCTGATAATAATGAAATTATTTTTAAAAGAAAAAAGATTAAATTAATCCCAAGTGAAATGGAAGTAATTAAATTAAATAAAAAAGATTTAATTAAATATAATTCCATTGAAGTTATTATTAATTAAGGAGAAAAGATGAAAAAGAATCTTATTTGTATTAAATGTCCAAGAGGATGTAATCTTGAAATAGATACTAAATCATTTAGCATTGCTTGTAATTTTTGCCCTAAAGGTGAAGAATATGCAAAAAATGAAATTACTTTACCAAAAAGAACAGTTACTTCAACTATATTAGTAAATAATGGAAAAGATAAATTAGTTTCTTGTAAAACAAGTAAACCAATAGATAAAGATAAAATCTTTTTAGTAATGAAAGAAATTAATTCAATTACTATAAGTGCACCTATTAAAATAGGTGATATATTAATTAAAAATATCTTAAATACTGATGTAAATATAATTGCAACAAAAAATGTGGAGGTCAAATGATGGGTGAAAGAAAAAGTTATATTATTGCACTAGATCAAGGAACTACATCATCTAGATGTATCATCTTTGATAATTATTCAAATATTAATACATCAGTGCAAAAAGAATTTAACAAATATTTCCAGAACCTGGTTGGGTAGAACATGATTCAATGGAAATATATGCTTCACAATATGCTGTTATGATTGAAGCTATTGCTCAAAGTGAATTAAACCCCATCATATAAAAGGAATTGGTATTACAAATCAAAGAGAAACAGTTGTTGTATGGAATAAAAATACTGGTAAACCTATTTATAATGCGATTGTTTGGCAATGTCGAAGAACTACAAGTATTATAGAACAAGTTAAAAAAGATGGACTAGAAGATTATATAAAAGAGAATACTGGCTTAGTTTTAGATGCTTATTTTTCAGCAAGTAAAATAAATTGGATTTTAGATAAAGTTGAAGGGGTAAAAAAAGCAAGCTGAAAATAATGAACTTCTTTTTGGTACTATTGATACTTGGTTAATGTGGAAATTATCTAATGGTAAGATATATGCTACTGATTATACTAATGCTAGTAGAACAATGCTATTTAATATTAAAACACTTTCTTGGGATAAAAAATTATGTGATTATTTTGGAATAAATATGAATATGTTACCAAGTGTTTATCCAAGTTCTCATATTTTTGGTACTATTCAAATATTTGGTAAAGAAGTTCCTATTGCTGGAGTTGCTGGTGACCAACAAGCAGCTTTATTTGGTCAAGCCTGTTTTAATAAAGGTGATTTTAAAACAACTTATGGAACAGGTTGCTTTTTATTAAAGAATACAGGAGATAATAAAATAGAATCTAAAAATGGATTAATAACTACTCTCGCTGATTCCACTGATGAAAAATCAATTTATGCTTTAGAAGGATCAGTCTTTGTTGGTAGAATTTGAAAATATTGAATTTAAAAAAGATGAATTATTTGATGAAAATAAATATAATATTTTAAATTTAATATTTTTTTTAACTCATAATTTAAATAGGTATTTTATTTATTTCATCATTTGAATTTCCTTCATATTTTGGATATTCTCTCCTTTTTTCATTACTTTGGTCTTGAGAATCTTTGCAAAAAAAGACTAATAAAATAATAGGTCCAACAATTGGAATTAATCCAATGAGTATAAACCAGTGATTTTTGTTAATATCATGTAATCTTCTAATACATAAAGGTAAAGAAACAACAAAAACAAAAATTAAAAATAGAGATATTATAATTTCTCCTAAAACAGATACAAATTCCATTATAAAACCAACAATTATAGCAATAATAAAAGAAACAAGGACTGCAAATAAATACCAATAAAAATATTCCTTTCTACTTGAACAATTTTTATAATCAGTTACACTGCAAATATCTTTTTTAATGACATTTAAATAATTCATAAGAGTTTCCATTACACCAGTTGTATTTTTATTATTATTTTTTTTTTTTATATAAAATGTTTAATGTTGTGATAACATGAGGTTTGAGCATTTTGGGAATAAGAATTCTCATTGCACAATTATATTATTCAGACCTTGGTTTTAATGTAGTAGAAACAGATGAAAAATTTAGATATGCACTTTCTTTGATTCCTTTTATTCTAAGAGTATTAATGAAGGTTATACTTATGAATATAAAGGTTAACAAATAAACACCATGAAAGAATTGGAACATTTATACATTGAAAAAGGTGCAACAGAAATGTATGTTCGTATTGCAACTAAAAGAAGTGTAACTCAAGAAGACATTACAAATGGAGAAAAAGATACAAATGCAAATGTTCATACTTTTGATCAAGCTATGGTTTTATGTTAAATTGCTTGCAGATCTTAATATTCCAATAAATCCTGAAGTAATGTTAGCATATACATATATGGACATGAAAAACAACAAGCTCCCAGATTTAATGAATATCCTGAAATTTATAAATTACAAAAAGGAAAAGATTGGACAGAGCTTTCATTAGATGAAATAAATGTTGTTTTAAAAGCATATGGAAAGTTCTTGGCTACTGAAATATTGAAAAAAGGTTGTATTGTAAATAATTGGAATTTAGGTAATGAAGCGAATTTTGGATTTGCTGGTGTAAGTTTAGGTTTGAAAACAGCAGTTAATAAGAAACTTGAAGGTGTTTCAGGTTTAATGAGATATATTCTACCTATATTTAATCCAGGATGGCTTGAAAAAAATATTTGGAAATACAATGCTAAAATGTTTCCTGCAGTTAAAGAAGGTATTTTAGAAGCTTATAAGGATTTAGGAAAAGATTCAACTAAGATTTTCCACTCATATAGCTACTGTAGTAATGACTCCAGGTACTTCTATAAGATATTTTAATTGTATGAAAAAGAATGGTTATGCAGTAGATACTGCTGGAATAAGTTTCTATCCAAGTGGTCCTTCAATGTATATAAAATCAATGATATTATTTAAGAAGACAGTTAAAGCAATCAATAATAAATGTAAAGTCCCTGTTTTTATTGGAGAATTTACATATCCTTCAGGAAAAATGTCTGGAGATTTTGCTGGATGGAACAAGAAAGTAAGTGGATATCCACATACCGAAGATGACAGGCTGAAATTTACAAAGATGTTATAAAAAGGGGGAAAGAGCATGGTGTAATCGGCATATGTTATTGGGCTCCAGATTATGAGGACTGGAGTACAATGGGTTTGTTTAAGTTGACAAATAAGCATGGAAAATCTAAGAAAGCACTTTTAGAGAACATTAATTAGATTATAAAAATAATTAATATTAGGTTTTACATTAAAAAAATTATTATTTAAAATTAAATAATTATGGAACTAGATCTTTTTCTAAATTTTGTTGTAATAATTCTGGGATATCATTGCTTGTAAAATCAAGACTATAATGATCAATGTCAGAAGCTGAAAATCTAAATGATTTTTGATATTTTACTTTTAAATATTTTTGAAATGCGGCAATTGCTTGATCAAATGATGATGTTATTTTTGTTAGTTTTTTGATAATTTATTTTATAATAAATTACAAAAAGATGAAAATCAGAATAAATTATATTCATCAAATGATTGTTATAATAATGAAGTTATTGGTGTTAAAAGTGAAAACAATAATGTAAATAATGAAAAAAAAGAAATCTTATTAAATAATTTTGAATATAATAAACTAAATTCAGAAGAAGAAGATGATTTAATTTTATCAAATATAATAAGAAGGGTTCCACAACTTTATTCTGAAGATAATAAAATATAATTTTTTGATTCAAAATAACACTTTTAATAATTTTCAATCAAATTTTTCAAGATGTTTCAAAAAATTTTAATGATAATATACCTTATATTATTTCTAAGAGTTTAAATGAAAAATATCTAATAAATTTTTAAAAGATTTTAAAAATGAAATACCTGTCATTATGTCTAAAAGTTTTAATAATAAAATATCAACTTTTTTAAAAGATTATAATAGTGATATATTTGATATAATTTATAAAAATAATAATAAAAAATTATCTGATAATATTTTAAAGGAATAAAATAATAATTCTCAAAATTATACAACAAGTAGAATAATAAATAATTCAAATTCTTTAAATAATATTAAAAAAATTCGAAAAACTTAATTTAAAACTTTAAATAATTCTTTAAAGAATAACCTAAGAAATATAATTCTAATATAAGTAAAAATATTATTAAAAATAGTAATAAAAATAATGAAAATAAAACTGATAAAAATAATCAAATTAATCATAAAAATATCATCTATAAAGACCCAAATTCAGATATTAATCTAATTTATTATATTATTTATCTTTCATTTTTATTTATTTTAATTATTTTTTGGATATGAGGATGGAGATTGGGAATTGGGCCATTCCTTAATTTATATTTATTTTATTTGTATCCATTTACAGGTTCTTTAAAAAAATCATTAAATTCTCAAGAAGAAATAGAAAGTAAAATTATAGATGTGCATTTATCTCTTTCAAAAATGTATAAAAATATAAATCAATATGAGATAACATCAAAATAAGATAGAAAAAATAAAAAAAAATAGAAAAAAACTTAAATTAATTATAAATGAATAAAATGATTAATAATAGTGAAAGTGAATAATCTTTGTATTAATGAATTTTTAATGGATACATTAGATGATAATGAAGTTAAAGATACAATGTATTAGAAGATATACTTAGTGGATATATAAAATCAACTAATTCAGATAAATTAGAAGAAATATTAAAAAATAAAAATATTTAGTTTTAAAGGTTCTGAAAGAAGAAAAGAATTATTTTACTTTAACAAATCAATATATAAAAGAACTTTAATAAATAATTCATAATTTGTTTCAAAGAATTTTTAATATCTCCTTTAAGAAGATAAATTTTATTTCCCATATTAAATATACAATCCATAAAAATTATATTTAATCTAACAAGAACACAATTATTATTTTCAAGAGTTATTTTTTCAAAAGAAAATCTAATAATACTAGAAGTATTCATTCAATATCAATTTAAATTAAGGCAAGTTTTTTCATGGCACTTCTTTAAAAATTTATAATTCTTTCTTCCATTTTGAAAAACATTATCTTGAACAAATATTCATTTATCCTTAAATTAGGGTCCTTTATTTTTCAAAATAAGAAACTAAATAACTTTTAAATCTTTATTATTATTTATTTTTCTAATTAAATCACTATTTTCATAAGTTTTACTATTAGAACCTTTATAATTATATTTAATAACTTCCTTGAATTTTAAATAAATTATATAATTATTTATATAAATCTAAAGCTTTCCATTCTATGTGTTTTAAATATAAATGTTTTCCCAATAAGTATTTTTTTTCTTCTTTTATTTTAAAAAATTATAAAATCCTGATATTTATCAATCTTTCATTTTATATTTTTTTAGATATATTATAAATAATTTTTTTCCCATCTTTCTCCTGAATATTCTAAACATGCCATTATTGATATTCCTTTTCTTTCTGTTATCAAGATTGAATCTATTGTTGATGTTAATTTTTATTTTTTATATTTCTTTTTATTTCTTTTTTCTTTTATCATTTTTTCTCTTTTTTTTATTATTTTTTTTCTTATAAATTCAAAAATATTATATATTTATTATTAATTGTAATTCTTTTCTAATTCAATTTTAAAATCTAATATAAAAATATTTTTTTCATTTATTTGATAATATATTTAAAACTTCTTTTCTTCACTAATTAATTCTATAACAACTGCTGAAACCTTATAATAATTAAATCAAGTAATAAATGATAAATATTTTTATAAACATAATGAAGAGATGAAATAAAGTAAATAAATAGTATTATCAATATTTTTAATCATTTCTATTAGGATAAAATATTCAATCAAAAAAGATGAAATATATATTAAAAATTTTTATAACTTTTTCAAAGAAAATCAAAATCAATTTCCCAAAAAAATTCATTTATTCAAAATTAAAAAATTGAAAGTAATTTCATAATAAAAACTGAAAAGAATATTTAAAAAATATAAAAAATAAATCAAAAATAATTTTAAAAAAATTAATTAAAAAATATTTATTTAAAAAAATCAATGAAAAGAAACATTCATCCTTCAATTCATGAGACAATACAAGAATCAAAATCTCAACAACCTCAAACTCAAATAAATGAAAATAAAATTTATATAAAATAATATTTATCCTCAATTTCATAATATTTCAAATCATCCATTTCAAAATCAGCAATTTCAATCTCAAAATCAAAATTTAAAAAATAAAGCATCAATAAATCAAATAATTAGAAATGATGGAATATCAATGAATAATCAAACAATAAAAAAAACAGTAGAATATATTAGTGATATTCATCAAACAAGTCAAAGACATAAAACACCATTAAATGAATATACAATAAATCCAAAACAAATTCTACGTCCAAATAATAATGATGAAATATATTTAAATTTAGAAAAAAATCTATTTATGAAACAAATATAAATACTCTTCTACCACATTCAACTTCACATTATGTTGTTAAAGAAACTGAAAATTCTTCTTATAGATTTATAAGATTTATATTAAATTACATTCCTAATTCTCAATTATTATTAAATGAAAGTAATTTATTATTTGGAATTTATGTTCAACCTTTTGCAGAAAATTCCTGATTATGAAAATGAAATTCCTAAAGTTGAAGCTAATGATGTTATTTTTAGATGTAAAAAATGTAATAGTTATATTAATAATAAATATAGAATTACTTATAATTCTAGTAATAAACAAGTTATTGTTTGTAATTTATGTAATTTTGAAAATGATTTTGATATGAGTAAACCTGGAATTAAACATGAATGTTTTAATACTGATTTTAATTCTGTTCTTAAATTAAATTTACCTATTATTGATTTTATTGTTCCTATTAAATTTCAAAATTGAAATATCGAATTTAAACCACATTATATTTTTATGATTGATATAGAAAAAAAAATTCTTATGAATTAGGTTTATCTAATTATATATTTAATTCTATTCAAAATAATTTAGATTATTTTCATAATTCTGATGAAACTTATATTTCAGTTTATTTATATGATAGTTAATATATTTATTTTTTTTATTGAAAAAAATATTATTAAATTATCTATAATATCAGATTTAAATAATTCAATTCCAATAAAAAAATTAATTGTAGATGAAATGATAAATTATTTGAAAAATTAAATTCATTTTTAGAAAATAAATATAAATATCGATTTAAATATCTAAAATTAAATCCAAAAATAATAAAAGAACTAGGGATAGAAAATAGAGTAGAAGGATCAATGAGTGCATTTCTTTTAGAAACAGAAGGTAAAAAAGCATTATTTGACACTGGATTAAATGAAAAAATGTCAACAGGAATACCAGATAGATTAAAAGAATTAAAAATATCTCATGATGAAATAGACTATATATTTATTACTCATTTTCACTTTGATCATATTGGAGGACTTGTTGATGCCAATGATAAAATATATTATAAAAATGATAAAATTTATTTTTCTAAAGAAGAATATGATGGTTGGATTAATAAAACTCCAAAAGATTAAAATCAAGAACAAGTAAATATTATGAAAATTTTGATTTTAATGATAAATTACCTTTAGATGTTAAAGCTATGAAAGCTTTTTGAATACTGTTTATCAAATTTACTTATTATTGGAGATTTAATTCATGGAGAATCTATTCAATTTAAATATTCTGATATTTGTGTTACTTATGATCAAAATGAAAAAAAAGTATTTAAAGTAGAAAAAATATTCTAAAATATGAAAAAGATAATAATTTGTTTATTGATGGAATGCATCTTCAATATTCTAATTCTTCTATATAACAAGAATTTTATAAAAAAAAAAATATAATGTTAAAAGTATATAATTGATTTAGGTAATTTTATAAAATATTATTTGGGATTTTAATAAAACTTTATTGTTAATATTAAATAATAAAATATTATTTTATTTGATTCAAATATCTTTTATTTTTTATAATAAAAATATATCTTTAAATATGTAAATCAAAAACTTTCTTTTTTATCAAATATAAACCCTTCATTTTCTTTTGTTTTATTTGGTTTATTTTAGAGAATGAATAAT
>JAJJLU010004577.1:0-11491 GCA_023807065.1 Isotricha intestinalis | reverse complement strand
AAAGATTATTATAATACAAATTCAAATAAAAAAAATGAAGAAAATAATTTAATTGAAGAAATGCAAAAATTAAATATATCGAATAAATTTAAGAAAAATTTATCAAAAGATTTAGTTTTTAATTATCATTTCGAAAGGAGGAAATAATCATAAAGAAAATAAACATTCTAATTTAATAAAAAATAATCATGAAAATAATACTTTAATGAATAATAATTCAATACAAGGAAGTAGATTTATGGGGATGAATACATTGAATAATATTTTAAATAAAGAAGATTTTTTAAATAATAATGAATCAAATATGATTTAAGAAATAATTATAATAATGAAAAGATAAATTGTAATTCTTTAAATTCTTTAAATTTAAATTGTCAAAATTCCCAAAACCAAATTATCATAAAAAAGATTTTTTCTGAGGATAATCTTTAAAAATTTTAAGCAGTTTGATTCCAAAAGAAAGAGAAATTTCTCCTGTATCTATATTACTTCTAATACGTTTATTATTATTATATTCATTAAAAATTTGACAAAAAATTTATTAAGGAATATCTTTATCATTATGAGACAAATAATTAAAGTTTTCTCTATTTCTACTTCAGAAGTCATTTGTGCTACACACATAAATTTGAATGAGCCTTTAAGACTAATAAACAAATAAATTGGATATTTTTGCTCTGATTTTTTAAAGGCATTTTGTAACTTTTGATTTGCTTTTTTTTGTTGAACAACATTTTTTAAAATTTATTGAAAGAATTATATTCTCTTCATTTATACTTTTTATTATAAAAAATTTACCTTGGAATTATTTCATTGTTTGAGCGTAAATTTTGAGGATTTTGATTTTGGGAATTTTGACAATTTAAATTTAAAGAATTTAAATGATTATAATTTATCTTTTCATTATTATAATTATTTCTTAAATCATTTGATTCATTATTATTATTTAAAAAATCTTCTTCATTTAAAGTATTATTCATTGTATTCATTCCCAAAAATCTACTTCCTTGTATTGAATTATTATTCTTTAAAGTATTATTTTCATTATTGTTTTTTAATAAATTAGAATGTTTATTTTCTTTATGATTATTTCCTCCTTCGAAATGATAATTAAAAAATAAATCTTTTGATATATTTTTCTTAGGCTAATATATTTAATTTTTGCATTTCTTTAATTAAATTATTTTCTTCGTTTTTTTTATTTGAATTTGGATTATAATTATTTTTACTTTCATTGTCTTTTTGATTAAGAATTTTATCATTATTATTTAATATATAATTAAATTCATTTTTATCTTTTTCTTAGTGATCAAATCCTGAATTTAGAATTTTATTTGTTGATTGGGATTTCATTTGAATCATTTATTAAATTTATGATTTATTTTTTTTTTTTATTAAGGGAAAAATATACTTGATGAGAAAATTAAAAAAATTATATTTTAATAATTAATAGTTCCTTAATAAACTATAAAAAAATAATCAAAAAAATATATTTATTTATCATATTAAATTCCTAAATAAATATAAAAATAAATTCTGAAGAAAGCATAATGACAAAAATAATTTTCTGTTAAAAGCATTAAAAAAAAATCAATTAATTAAAAAAAAAATAAAAAAAATCTTAAATACAAAACATCCAAACCAAAATAAAAATATTTAAAAAAAAAAAAATGGATAAAAACTGGAAATCATTACTTCAAAATGATAAAAACTTTGCTCAAAAAGTTCCCTATGATATAAAAAGCGTAGATGAAAAATTAACCTTAGCATCTCAAGATTTAGAACATTTAAATCCTTATTACACTTTATCTCCTATTTATGATTTAACAAAAATTTTTTATAACATATCAAGTGCTTTATCAATGGGATTCTCAGATATAACAACAAAAGTAGGTCAAATGAGAGAGAAATTTAAAGAATATCCAGAAGCAGAAAATATACAACAATTATTAGGAAAAGAAATAGAATTAGATATTTATAAATTAAACGGTGAAAATAATAGTGAATTAGGTTATAAAAAAGGACAATATAAAAAATATTGTTCTGCTTGTAGAACTTTCTTAAGATTATTATGGTTTATGGAATATTTAATTAGAGTGTTTAATAAACTTTTAGATCCTAAAGAAACTTCAGTTAAGAATATTTTAGGAAATTCATATGATGAAGTTTTGGCTCCGAGACATCCTTGGATTGTTAGAAAAGCAGTTGGAGCTGCTTTAACTTTTTCTGCTAAAGGAACTAAAGATGATGTTATTAAATTATGCTTTGGCGTTGATGGAAATACTAATGAAGGAAAACAATATATTATTAAAATTATAGGATTGTTAGATAAAATCTGGAGTGCTGGAGTTAGTTTTTATAAACAATGTGATATGCTTGATTTAGCTTAAAAATGGTTTTTTTTATTTTTTTTTTGATTTTGTTAAGGTTTTTATTATAAAAATTCTTTTTTTTGGTTATTTTTTTTTTGATCTTTTAAGTATAATGTTTATTTGTTTATGAAAGAATTTTTATTTTTGAAAGAATTTTTTTTAAGAATATAATTAATTAAATATATAATAATAAAGGAAAAATCCTTTGTTTTAAACATTATTTTTTAGAAAAATAATATATAAAATAATTATTTATCAATCTCTAAATATGACAAAATAAATAATTTGTCAAAAATTTAAATATAAATGTCTAATACTTCAACGCGAAAAACTTCAGGTGATTCTCCTTTTAATAAATGTTTAAAAAACAATACAGAAGGAGAAAACCTTTTAATAATTAAATCTATATCAACTTTACTTGAAAAATAATTATAAAAATAAAAGAAAAAAATATAAAATATTCAAAGATTCTTTTTTTTCTGATAATGTACCATCATTAAGTTTATATGAGTATATTACATTAATTGTAAAAAATACTAAAATAAGTATGTCATCTTTAATTTTTTCAATAGTTTCAATCACTACATCAATGAAAAGGATAAAAAATTCAATTTGTAAAAATAATATATTTAAACTAATTATTACAAGTATTTTTTTACATTCTAAATTTTATGAAGATCAAATATATTCTTTAAAGTTTTTGCTCAAGTTGGAAGATTAAATTGTAAAGAATTAAGTGAATTAGAATTTCAATGTTACATTTTTAGTAATTATTCCTTGTTGATTAAAGATAATATTTTTGAACAATAATTTATTTTTTATTATATTAGGTATCTTAAACAGATAAACAAAGTTTATTTTTATCAATTTAACAAATAATCTTTACATTCAATTAATTACTAAATATTTGAACTTTAAGAATATACTTTTAATAAAGTTTATTATGAATCTATTTTATCTTCTTGATATTTACTGAATTATTATATTTAAATTATTTACTTAACATAAAAATAATTTTATGAGCATTTAATTTATTATTTAAATTTTTTAAATGTGATGAATTCTTTTAATTTTAATGAATCAAATAATTTGATTAATTGTAAATTTAATTGTTTTCTAAAATATTTGAGCTCTCTGCTTAGAAAACTTAAATTTTTACCCATTGACTATTCCATTATTTATTTAAAAAAAGAGAATCTTAATTATATTATCTTCATTTTGTTTTTTATCTTATTTCAATATCAACTTAAAATTCTTTCTTTTGATTTTATATATTTTATATTTTGCTTCTGTTCTTTTTTCTATATAATATTCTTCTGAATTTTTTATTTTCAAAACTTTATTCTAAGTAATTTTTATTTATTGTTTGATAAAAATCTAAGATTAAAATAATAAACAGTCCTTTCCTTTTTTTATATTTGTATAAGAATAATTATCTGCATAATATCTGCTACTCGAACACATTTAATAGTTTTGATTTAAAAAAAATACAAAAACAATTAAATAAAAAAATTAAAACCTGTTTTGATTATTTCTCTAATTTTTATTCTGTAAACAAGGATTATGGGATAATTAATTTAAAAAAAAATTTGTAAAGAATTAATTATGATTAATTTATAAAATTTTGAAATTCGATAATATTCGGAAATTGACTATTCTTTTTCTTATAATAATTTCCCAAACTTCTTATAAATTTATTTAATTGTCTTATAAAATATTTATTTGAATTTTTTTTATATAATAAACTTTGTTTTAAGAAAAATTAAGGAAATATTATTTATAGATATTAATGATGAGTTAAGAGATTTTTTTCATATTTTTATTATTTAAGTTATTGATAGATATTTCTTGGTTTTCGATCTCATATTATTCCAATAAAAACTTTCTATTATTTGAATATACTTTTTTATTGATCTATAATAAAGAAAAAAAAGATAAAACAATTTTTATATATAAAAATATTTCTATTTTCTTGGTTCTTTTATTTTTTATATCTTATATGAAATAGCAATTTAAGTACCCATCATACTATATTAAATCTAATAAAACAATAATTTGAATTTCTGTTTTATTTTATGTTTAGAAACTAATCATAAGAATTATACTTTTTTATATATTCACAAATTTATGGATTGAAATGAAAAATTAATAAAAAAATTCTGATAAACTATTAAACTTTATGATCTTATATTTTATTAGTAATGAGATTATTTCATAAATTTCTTTTATTATAATTTAAATATTACTTTTTATATTCTTTACTTTACATAATTTGGTTATAAGATTTATGTCTATTTTTATTCCTTTAATTAATTATTTAGAAACTTCAATGAAATATTTTTCAAATTTTAAATCTTGAAAATGCAATGAATATAAATATGAATACAAGATTAAATCTTGATAATGATTATTTCAATTCTAATAATGGTTTTAAAACAAATTTTGAAAGTAATTTATTAAAAAGTGATTATAGAAATAGTAATTATTATAGAAATGACTTTTCTAAATTTTCAAATAGTCATTTTTTGAATAATCAAATTATAGTCATATTACTAATTCAAATAATATAAAAGTTAATGAAGAACAATTTATAGGTGAAAAAAAAATAGAAATAAAAAGAAAAATAAAAAAGTTGATAATGATAATAAAAAACAATTTTTTATTCAAAGAAAAATATTAAAGAAATTTGTAATAATAATAGTAATAACATTGGAATTAATATGAATATTCAAAATCATATTTTTAATTCTTATCCTTCAAATATTTTTCCTCAATTATCTAAAAATATTGATATACCATTGAAAAATAATATAAAAATTTTTAAATAAAGTTTATAAATTTAAACATAAATTATTACATTAATTTAATAAATATTAAAGAATATTTTTAAATTTTATTAAAACTTTATAATTTAAAATTTATTTTAAAACATTTAACAAATTGTAAAAAAATCCTTTAAAATATAATAAATACACACTTTTTTATAATTCTCATTCCCAAAAATTAAGTCATTCAAAAACTATATTTCAAAAAATATTATTTTTATAATACAGACAAATTTTGTTATTAAACAACATTTTTTTTTTAAAAATTATCACCCCAATTAGTATCATAAATATCACCTTTATCATCGTCATTATAACTAGAAAGAAGAGAATCACCTTCATTTTTATATTTTTTTTCTAATTCATTTTTAACATATATAATATATTGTATATTATATTCTTTAAACTCTTTCAAATTAACAATTTTAGGAATATAAAAAGGAGTAACATTTAATTCAATTAAATCTTCCCAATTAAAATCTTTAAATAAATTTAATTTTTTTGCTTTTTCAAGAGAACAAATTCTCTGAGTTACTTTTTTTTAAGTAAACATTGAATTAATTGAATAATATTACAATCACCATTTTTAATAATTAATTCTTTTCTCATAATATCTTTATAAACATTAATTGGCTCTTTAGCATTTTTTCCAAAAAGATAAAATAAAAATAAATTTCATGAGCAATAATACCAATTGACCAATAATCACATGAAAATCCATATCCTTTCCCAACTAAAATTTCAGTTGAAATAAAATGTGGTGTTCTTGTTATTGTATTAGTAAAATCTTTTAATTGAATATTTGTTCCAAAATCTATTAATTTTAAATAACCTTTTTTATTTATTATCATATTATCTGGTTTTAAATCTCTGTGACATATTCTCATTGAATTTAAATAATCTATTATTATTATTAAAAGTGTTGCTATATAAAATTTTGTTTCTTTTATATTTTTTAATTGTTTTTGTTGACGAAATGATAAATATTTACTTAAACATCTTCCTGAAATATATTCTAATATATATATATATATATAATATATATATATATATATAATATATATATATAAAAAAAAAATAAAATTTTCTCTTTTTAATGTATTATGAATGGATGTTCTAATTTCAATAAAATATTTCTTTCTTGAATAAAATATTTTATTAATATTTTTTGTTTATCTGCTGATTTTCTATTTACTGCTTTAATTGCAAAAAAATTTTTTAAATTATGTATTAATGATATATTACCAAATTTTCCTTTTCCTAAAATTTGACAAAAGAATAAATCATTTAAAGTTAAATTAAAATTATCTTGTAAAGATATTTTTTTGCTAAATAATCTAATATTCTTTTATCAATAATTGAATTAAAATCATCTTTTGTTAATTAAAATAAACTTACGTCACGTTCTGCAATTATCGTTGCACTTCTTGGTTCATTTACTAAAAGTGATACTTTACCAAAACAATTTCCTTCACATAATTCTCTTACAAATTTTAAATCTTTAAAAACTTAAACTTTACCTTTTTTAATCAAATATTTTTTCTCCCATTTCTCCTTCAGAAAAAATTTTATCTTCTTTTTTAAATTTTTCTTTTTTCATTATAATACCAATATTAATTAATCTATTTTCTGAAGTTTCATGAAAAAGAGATATTTTTTTTAATTGATTAATTCTAAAAATAAAGATAAAATTTTCTTTTTTTCAATTTTTAAATTTAATTTAGGTACAATTTCATCCCATTCAAATTCAACAGTTCTACATCGACCTTGTCAAATAATATCATATTCATTATAATGATTTGATTTAATTAAATCATCTCCAAATAATTGTGTTCTTAATGCTAAAATTTCACCAGTTTTTCCATTTATTAAATTTCCAGTTAATAAAATATAAAATTTTTTATACATTTTTGTTCCTTTCAATTAAAATTACATTGTTTTTGTATAAATTAAATTTTCAATTCAAATATTTTATTAAAATAATTAGGATTAGTAAACAATTTCATATATTTCCTATTTCTAAGTTTTGTAATAGAAGAAATAATAACTTATTTAAAATCATTTCCAAGACATTCAATTAAAAAAGTTTCTGAAACTTCATAACAAATTGTATTTTCAACAACTAAAACTGAAAATGATCTATTAATATTAAATAAAACAGCACTTTTACCAAAAAAATCTTTTGGACCTAATAATCTAACTTGTTTTTCTCCATTAAAACATTTAACAAAACCTTCTTTAATAATATAAATACTTTTTCCAATATCACCTTCATATAAAACTGTTTGCCCAAAATTAAATTCACTTTTTAACATTCCTAAAGTAAGAGAATTTAAATGATTATTATCTAAAACATTAAAAATTGAAGTTGCTTTTAAAAAAGTTAATCTTTCTTTTAATTCATCTTCATTTACTTTTGTAATATACCATTTAATAAATTTAAAGTACAATTTTCTAAACATTTTACTGTTGCTGTTCTCTTTTTATTTTCTATCAAAGCTAATTCTCCAAAATTATCATCTTCATTTAATATTTTTAAACTATATTCTGTTATTAATTCTAATTTTCCTTCTTTTACTATATAAAAATAATTTCCTTTATCTCCTTTTTTAAAAAGTGTTGTTCCTTTTACTAAATTTCTCATTTCTAATGAATCAATTATTTGATTTATTATTTGAGGATTTTTATTTTTGAATAAAAAAATTATTTTGTAATTATTGTTTTATTAATATTTTATCTGAATCTGATATTACTACTTTTACTATTTGAGGTTTTAATATGTTTGTTTCATTTTCTTTTATTTTTATTATTGGTTCTTCCATTAATTGAAGTTTTGATAAATTAATATTTTCTAAATTATTATATGATTTATGAATTTTTTGTTTTTCTTTTTTTTATTTTAATAATGAGTTTTTATTAAATTTATTAAGTGTTACTATATTATTTTGTTTTGCACTTCCACGATTATTAAATTGAGGTTTGTCTTTATATTCTTTTATTTCTTTCATTTTTTTCTTATTATTTAATTTATTATCAGTTTTTATTATGTTAATTTGAATATTTTGACCATTATTTATTTCTACTGTTGGTATATTACATTTAATTATTTCATTATCATCTTTTTTTTAATTGCACACATCCCATTTTATAATTTAAAAAATTCCATTTTCCAAAATCAAAATTTTTTTTTGTCTTTTTTTAATAAAATACATTAAATTTATAAATAAAAAAATAATTTAATATAAAAATAAAGAAAATAAAAAAAAAATAATAAAATTAATATAATACTAATTAAAAAGATTTAACCTTCTTTATAATATTCATTTTTATCTAGATTATTATTATCATTTATTTATATACCATGATTTTTTTTCATATTATTAAGTCCATTTAAAGTCATTTTATATAAATGCCTATTTACTAAAAGAAGATAATTTAACTTAGATATTTTAATTTTTTTTGTTCATTAGCATCAAGAATTTCATTATTAACAAATTTTAATTTCCAAAACCTATAATCATGAATTACTCCTTCTCTAAGAGGAAGTTATCTAAAAATTTCAAAAATTTCATTATCAATTTCAAATTTAAGTTTATAATAAAGATTTGTTATTTTTTTAAATGTTTTTCTTAAATTTGTTCTTCTTCTATTAAAACCTTTTGATAGTGATAATAAAAATAAAATTAATAATAGAAGAAATTCTCAAGCAAAAATATATTCTTTAAGAAGATCAATATTTGATAAAGACAATAATATTCTATATGAAATAAGTCAATTAAAGAATAGAAAAAGATCTTTTTCTCAATTACAAAAAAAAATGAATCAAATTTTCCTCAATTAAATTTAAAAACAAAAAATACTGAGTCTCAACAATTAAATAATAAAGAACCAATATTAGATTTAAGTAATAACAGTAAAAAATCATTAAAAAGACATTCACAATTAAATAAAAAGTATATATTAATTGATAATAAAAATAATGAAAATAATTTTAATAAATTATTTAATGGGAAAATAAAACCAAGGTCAACACCGATATATTTCAATAATTCTTTAAATTCTTTTAGACAATTATCATAAAGTAAGTCATTAAAAAATTCAAATGATTTATATATCAAAAGATGATACAAATCCAAAAAAAATAATAAAACAAAATAATGAAAAAAATATAAGTAATATAAATTTAGTAAATAATATTGGATATAAATCAGTCAAAATGATTTTGTTGAACCTATAAAATTAAGAGATTCAAAAAGAAAAAAGTCTTATCTTCCTAGATTAAATCCAAAATATACATTAAATGGCTATTCAAATTATAATATTTTGAATGAAAATAAGATTATCAAGAAAAAATCCAAATAATCTTTTTCAAAATGAAATAAATGCAAAAGATAATAAATCTAAAACTTCAATTAAACTCTTTACAAAAGAAAATATAGCAATTAAAAGAAAGTCTGTAAGTATTCCAAATTTTTTTGATGATACAGATGAGTCAATTAAGACTTTAAAAATAATTTAGAATTATTATAGTAATAATATATCAATGTTTCATTTTATTCCAATATATTGTAAACATATAAATAACCCTGATGATGCTATAGATATATTTAGAAACATAAAAAATATTTATAATATTAGGGAATCAAGAAATATATTTTATAATTAAGAATAAATCTAAAATAATTGATAATTATTTTAAATATTATGATAATAATCAATCAATACCTTTAATTTATATTATAGATAACAGTTTTTATATTAGAGCAATTACTGAAATTAAAAATTTTGATTTAGGTATGATAAAAAATATGAAAAAAAATAGATAAAAACAAATATATTGAACAAGTAAATAATTTAATTGAAATTTTTGAGGAACAAAAATCAATAAATGATATATATCAAACAAAATTAATTTTTAGAAAAGCAGAATTATGTCAATATGATATTAGTACAAAAAAAATATATAAAATTAAAAAAATGGTTTTTGAAATAAAAAAGAGTAGAAAAAAATTTTTTAAACATGAATCAATTTCCTCAAGATAATCAAAGTAGGAATTATATTAATAATTCTAATACAAGTCCTAAAGAAATAAGTTGAGTTATGAAAAATCAAATAACTAATTTTTCAAAAATTATTGGTTTACATTTTGATGATTTGGAATGTTTTATACAAAAATTTAAATATGAAATATTATTTATCCTTAATATGAGGACTAAAATTAAAATTAATATAGGAAAGAACAAAAACATTTTTTTTTGAGTGATAGGGAAATATAAAAACATTTGAAGCAATCAATAATATTTTTTTATATATAAAGTCATTATATTTTTTATTATTTTTTGAGAATTAATCTTTTAATTATCATAATATTTTTCAAATTCTTTCATTTTCTTTTCTTTTGAATAAGTTTGTTTTTTTTTGATTTTTATTTTGTAAATTTTAATATTTTGAGAAAATATATCTAATATCTAATAAAATTATTTCACTTTTATTTTTTTTTCATTATTTAAATAAATAAATTGTTACTTTTGCTCAAATTACTATAAATATGAATGTGGTTTTTAATATAGTAAATTTAATTAAAAAATTTAAATTTATTTAGATTTGAAAAATAATTCAATTATTTATCATAAGGAATAATAAATTAATGATTTTTTTTATTTAATAAAAAAACATATTGAGTATTTAAATTAATCAAATATATTCATCATATTGGGGATTAGGCCCAATCCCATTATAAAAATAATGTAATAAAATAATATAAATTAATAATTTATTGAATTAATATAAATTAAATCATTATTATTTTTTTATTTTTTAAATATATTATTCAAATGAGAATAAAAATAGGAAATATAATATTAAATTAAAATAATAAATTAAGAAAATAAATAATTTGATTAAATATGAGGTAAAAAATAAAATAAGGGGATTGGGCCCAATGATTAATCTCCAATCCCTATATTTAATTTAATAATAAAAAATTTGAAACAAGAAGTAATTGAAAAATTCAATAATTTTTATTCTTAAAACAATTAAAATAATTTTTATCAATAAATTAATTGTTTAAATTTTCAAAATAACTCCATTTAAAAAAGCATTAACATAATTAAATAGAGCTAATTTTTTTTTTCTTAAAATATTTAGTGAAAATTGGAATTAATTCTATTCCATCTTTATATGTCATATATATACTACTTCCAACTCCAATTATAACACCAACTGCTGCAAAAACAATTCCTAAAGCAGATTGTGATGAAGTAACAATAGTTCTATAAAATATATTCCATATA
>JAJJLU010004576.1:0-11495 GCA_023807065.1 Isotricha intestinalis | reverse complement strand
TGTTTATGAAGAAATTGTCAAATTTGTGGAAAGTGCTTATATCATTCAGAAAGACCCTGTTAATATGGAGGATTTCCATAAGGAATTTTTAATTTTTTTAATTTTTAATAATATTAGTCTTATCTTAATCTTTTCTTGTTATTTAAAAGATTAGACTCATTAATTTCTTTGTGATAAAGTTATTCTCTTTTTAAAGATTACAAAAAAAATTTTTAAAAATTTTTTGAAACTTTCAAAAATTTAAATATTTTCTAAATTTTTAATTTTTTAAATTTTTAAAAAAAAAAAATATCCCCCTGTCCAAAAGACATATTTTTTTATTTAATTTAAAAAAATTTAATCATATGAAAAATTCTTCTTATTAAATTATAATAATTGTTCTTTTTTAAAAAAAGTAAAAAACCCTATTGAAAAAAATTAATTATTCAATTAAAACTTCCTTATGGAAATCCTCCATATTAACAGGGTCTTTCTGAATGATATAAGCACTTTCCACAAATTTGACAATTTCTTCATAAACATCTTTACTTTTATTTGTATGTAAAGTACAAAGTAATTCATCTTTATTAACATGATCACCAACTTTCTTATTTAAAACAATTCCAGCACTCATATCAATAACATCATCAAGTTGTTCTCTTCCACCTCCTAATTTCATAGAAGCTAAACCAATAGTCATAGCTTTAATTGTTTTAATATAACCTTCTTCTTTACTTTTAATTTCAATTAAATTTTTCGATACTTCAAATTTCTCTGGATTTTCAACATAAGAAACATCACCTCCTTGATATTTAACAAATAATTTAAAATATTCAAAAGCTTTCCCATTTTTTAAACTTTCTTCTAATCTTTTCCTTCCTTCTTTTCTATCACAAATCTTAGCTTGTTCTAACATTATAGCACCACTAGAAATGCAAATTTCATTTAAATCATCAGGTCCATTTCCTTTAAGAGTTTCAATAACTTCTTTAATTTCTAATGAATTTCCAACACATTTCCCAAGAGGTTGATTCATATCAGTAATTTCAGCTTTAACATTTTTATTAAGTGACTTTCCAATATCAACCATTGTAATAGCTAATTCTTTAGCAGAATCCATATCTTTCATAAAAGCACCATCACCATATTTAACATCAAGTAATATGCAATCAGATCCTGTAGCTAATTTTTTACTCATAATAGAACTTGCAATTAAGGGAATTGAACCAACAGTTGCAGTAACATCTCTTAAAGCATAAATTTTCTTATCAGCAGGAACAAGATCTTTATCTTGACCAATAATAGCTAAGTTAATTTCATTAACTTGTTTATCGAATTCTTCTTTAGTTAAATTAATTTTCATACCAGGTATACTTTCCATCTTATCTAAAGTTCCTCCAGTATGTCCAAGTCCCCTTCCCGACATCTTAGCCATTTTAGCTCCACAAGCTGCAACCATTGGACCAAGGATTAACGATACTTTATCTCCTACTCCTCCTGTTGAGTGCTTGTCCACCTTTGGACCGTTTATTGTAGATAAGTCCCATATATTTCCACTTACTCTCATCTCCTCTGTTAAATCTGCTATTTCTTCTTTATTCATTCCATTTAGGTATATCGCCATTAAAAGTGCTGACACTTGGTAATCTGGAATCTTTCCAGATACGTACCCTGTTATAAAGTCATGTATTTGAGATTTACTTAAAGGTTTTTTATCACGTTTTGTTTCTATTATTTCTTCCATTTTTATAATGTTTTTTTTTTTAATTTTATTTTTTTTTTTAAGGGCTTTTTTTTTTATTGTTTTTGTTGGTTTTTGTTGTTTAATTATTTAATTTTAATATTTTTTTTATAATGGGAATTAGAAGATTATTCTCTTATTTAAAGCGTCATTTAAAAAGAGTTGATTTAGAACAATATAAAAATTTAACATGTGGAATTGATGGACATCATTTTCTTCACACTTTAAAACCTATATTAAAAAAAACAATTTTAGATGAAATACCAGATTATAATCAATTATATGAATTAATAGCTGAAAAATTATTATTAATGAAAAAATTATATAATATTACTCCAATTGTAGTAATTGATGGTAATTTTCCTCCAATTAAATTTAATGAAAAAGAAAAAAGAAGATTACAAAGAGAGAAAAATATGATATATGTTAATGAATTAATAAAGAAAAAAAAATATGAAAAAGCAGCTGAAGAAAAACTAAATTCTTTAAGTTTTAAACCTCCTTTTTGTAAAGACTTTCATGAAGTTTTAAATAAATATAATATTATAAATATAATTTGCCCTTATGAAGGTGATTATGAATTAAGATATTTAGAGAAAAAAAATATTATTGATTTTATTATAGGAAATGATTCTGATTTTGTTGCTTTTGGTTGTAAAAATGTTATTTATGATTTTGATTTTGAAACTTTTAAAGGTTTAAGATATAATCAAGATGAATATAAACATATATTTTTTAATAAAAATTTTTCAGAAGAAAAATTACTTTACCAATGTATATTTAGAGGATGCGATTTTTTTAGTGGAATTGATAAAAAAATAGATATAATAACAAATGCAATTCAACACAACGATAATTATGTGAAAATTATTGAAAAATTATTAGGAGGAAAAAATTCTAATAAAGAATTTTTAGAAGAAACAATTAAAGAGTTTGAAAAAACTTTAATCATTTACAAATATGGTATTATTTATTGTCCCATTGAAAAAAAAGGAAAATATTTGAATGAACTTCCTCAAGATAAAAATGATTTTGTATATAAATATAATTTAGATGAAATTGTAGGAACAATTCAATCTCCTGAAATTTTGTATGGAATTAGTTGTGGAAATATTGATCCAATTACTTTAGAATTATTAGAAGGAAATCCAAAACCAAAAAAATCAGAAAATAAAAAAGAAGACGAAAACATATTTAAACCTTTTTTCAAAAAATAGAAAATGAATAAAAAATTTTCATTAAAATTAAAAGGAAATATAATTTAAATATTGTTAATTAAGTGTATAGAATAATTATTATTAGAATCAAATAAAAATAAAAAGAATGTAAAACAATTTTTTTTCTTAAATTTAAATATAAAATTGTGTTTTAACAAATTTTTTTATTAACTTATAATCAATGATTATTCTTTCATTTTTAAGTTGATTTCTATTATTTCTTTAAATTTTTTTTTCTTTTCAAATTAAGATATAAAATATGGTTTTTCAGGAGAATTTAAATTTTTTTATTGCTAAGTATGTTTTTACTTTTATTTAATTTTGATTTTTTTATTAAAAATAATATATTAAGATTTATGAATGTAATATTTATATAATTATAAAAAGATTTTTAATTTTGTGAATTTAAATTATTTATTTCTGTTTCATTTTTATGTTCAGTAGATATATTACAATTATTCTGAGCAATATTTAACTTTCTATCAAAAGACAAAACTCTTGGTTCATTTTCCTTTTTTCTACGTCCATAGAAAAAATATATTTGGGAACATTCAAAAACACATAATTCTAAACAAACAATTATCAAATTTGATAATTCTAAATTTTTGATCTTCTTAATTGATTGTTTGATTTTTAGAAATTCAAATTTTCTTTTTTCATCAAAACAAGGTAATTTAGAATTTATTTCTTTAATATAAAACAAAATTATAATATTTAAAACAACTATTACCCCAAAAACAACACAAAAAACAATATTTGAAAATATTATTAGATATTTATCTCCTGCGTTAACTGAATGTATAATTGATATATTCAGAATCAAAAGTAATTCTAGAGCAATAAATATATAAGTTCTTGCTAAAATTAAAAATTTTTTATTAAAATATTCTTTTAATTCAGTTAATTCTTCTAAAGCAAAGTTATTTTTATTTTCAATGCAATTTTTATTTATCCCAAAATAATTCCTTACATATAGTCTCATTTTTTCATTTAATGAAAATAAAGGATAATTTTTTAGATTTATAATTTGATTATATATATTATTATCTTCATATAATTGTGATTTTAGAATAAAATCAAGATATTTATAAATATCATCATTAAATCCATTTTCATTTTTATGACTACATGAATATCTTTTAAAAGTTTTATCCAAAATATATTGAGGATACTCTGTATTTATTTCATTAGGGTCTAAACAAGGAATTCCTGCACTTATTGTAAAATTTACTATAATTTCATTATCAATTGCCTCATTAGTATAATGTAAGTATTTATTATTATTTAAATTTAAAGTTTTATAATTATAATCAAATGGGGGTAATTCATTAGAATTAATTAATATTTTATTTATTGGACAATCATTATTTTCTTCAATACATAATATTCTATTATTTGTATCTAATATTCCACATTTTTTAAATCCTATATTACATTTACTATTATATTCAACTGAATTGTTTAAATAATATTCATAATTTAATCCAGTTTTTTTATTTACACAAAAAGAATTACCATCCCATTTATATAAATTTAATTCAATAATTTTTTTAATATTTTGACAATCAGAATCAGATTTTTTGCATTTTCCTGCTTTTATTATATTTTTATGATACTTTCCATTAGAAGTTCCAAAAAAATATCCAATTGGGAGTATTTGACTATCTTCATTACATTGTCCATTTAAAGATAATGAAATTGAAAAGATTGGACTTGACTGTAAATTATCTTTATTTATTGTAATTGAATCAAAATCATTTGAATTAAATTTTAAATAAATAAATAAAGAATATATATAAGAAAATATTGATAAAAATGAATAAAGCAGAAATATACTTTTAAAGAACATTAATTTTATAAAATAGTTATTTAGATTAAAAGATAATTTATAATTAAAAAAAAATATGTGTAATAATTAATTATTTTATATATTCAATTCATTTTATTAAATGAATTAATTGATAATTGAATACTTAATCCGAAATGATCACTTAATTGTTGATATGGTCTATTTTCAACCAAAAAAGTTTCAACCTCAGGTGAATCATATAATATCTCTAATTTTTTATCTATATTATTAAAATTAAAATTACTTAAATTACTATTATCATTTAAAGGAATAATTCCATTCTTTCCAGTATAATCGTTGTATAAATTAAAAATTGGTAAAGTTAAATCTGGAATAATTTCCCATATATAATCTATTGTTTGATGAGAATTTAATTCTATTTTACCAGTTAATACTTTATCATAATTTTTATCATTCACTCCAAAAGTAAAAGGGTGTTCTTTAAACTTATTTTCAAATAAATCAATTGCTTTACCTAATTTATTTAATTTTAATTTAAAACTCTCGTATTCAGAAATAATTCCTTTGGATAAATTAAATTTACTTCTAGTTTCTTTATAATCATGAGCATCAATATTAAAATCACCAAGTAAAATAAATTTAGACCTTAAAACATCATCTCTTTTCATTTTATATATAGTACTATATATAAAATTTATTAATTTTTCACTTTGTTCTTTTCTAACTTTAATACATAAATCCCAAAATTTTTGTCCAGCGTCAAAATAAGAAGCTTGTAAATGAGTATTAAATATACATAAATAAAAATCCAAAATTTTTATTTTTACAAAAATAACTCCTTTTGAACATAATGAATCAGATAAAACACAATAATCATAATCTATATAATTTGATTCTAAAATTGGATATTTTGATAAAATTAATAATCCACCATCAATTAAACATTTAGAAAATAAAGAAGGTGAATTTGATTTCATATAATAAAAAAGTCCATTTTCTCTTGCTTTTTGAATTAATTTATTTTTTCTATTGTGGACTGCTCCAAAAACTTCTTGCATACATATTATATCAAATTGCTTTAAAAATGGATAAAAATCATTTAAACGTTCTTCCTTATAATCATCTTCATTAGTTTTTATTGGTGGAGGTCTTAAAAAAAAATTATATGTTAATACTTTAAGGTTAAAATTATTAGGTTTATTTTTATCAGGTTCTTTTGACAAATCTTCTTCTTCGTTTTGAAAAATTTGATATGGGTTATGAATTTCCCTTTTTTTGCTTTGAAGAATATTCATTGCTTATTTTCGAATCAATTAATTTATTATTTAATTTTAAATATATTAATTTTTTGATTTCAAATAATTTACCAAATGTCAAGTGAATTTAATGATGATTATATAAATAAAAATATTAATGGAAAAATTACTCCTTCATTAAGTGATATTATTAAATTTCCATTTAAAGATGAAGATTCATTTACTCAATTACCATCTTTAACATATCAATCAAAAGAAAATATTGATAATAGAAATGATTTAGGAATTACTCCAGATAATAAAAAAATTCAAATTTTAAATAAACAAATTTCTACAAATAATATAACAACAATAAATTCTAAAAATAATAATTTAAAAATTTTAAATTCAAATGAAGAAACTTTAATTATAGATGATAATTCAAATATTTTATTTAATATTTCAAAAGAAAATTCAAATAAAAAACCTTCATTAACTTCTTTAGAGAGTAAAAATTTTATAGATAAATATAAAGAAGAAACTAAATATTTTTCTAAGGAACAATTATTAATCTTTCAAGAACAACATTTACCTATTCCATTAGAAAAAAGTGATGATGAAAAATTTAAAATATTATCTATTCAAAAATTTAAAAATAGGAAAAAACCACCATTTAAATCAGCGAAAAAATATATTGAAGATGAATATATGTTTCAAAAAGCAATAAATGAAGCACAAGAATTTGCATTATTAAAAAAGAAAAAAATAGTTTATTCTACTCAAAAAAATTTATTTATTTTTATTCCATTTTATAACAAAAATTTAAAAGAATATAAATTACCTCTTTTTAAAGATAAAGATATAGGAATATATGAATATTGGCAAGCTCATATTCAAGATTCACAAATTGATGAAGATTTTGATACTGAAGATGAACAATCAGTTTTGGCAAAAAATTTTTGTTATAAAGAAATAAAAGAGTCTATTTTACTTTTAAAAAAGAATGGTTCTTCAATTGTTTCGAATCAAAAATATTTAAAATAATAAAAGTATTTGATTGTTTCATATTTTGATTTGAAAAATTAAATTTATAACAATATTTTATTTATATAAATAAATTTTTTACTATTTATTATATTTTTACTTGGCTTTTAATTATAATATTAATTATAGTTTTATTAATAATTTATTGTTTTTTATTTAATTATGATTCTTAAATTTTTCAGATATTAGGTTTTTACTAATTATAAAAAGCGCTGAAGTAAATGTAGTTAACTATAGAATGAAAAATCATAATTCAAAATAAATATTTAAACAAATAAAAATTTCACTTAAAAAATTATTTTCTACTTCATAAAAACTCAAAAGCTCAAAAATAAAATCAAAATAATTTCCAATTCAAAAACTTCATAAACTCCTTTTAATTTCACTGAATAAAAAAATTTATTTAAAAAACTATAATTTCCATGAAAAAACCAAAAAAAAATAAAAAATACAAATCATATCTAAAAATATCCCGCCAATCAACATAAATTATTTAGCCATATTTAATAGTATTTAAATTAAAAAAATAAAAATGTTCCAAGCGAAATTAACAGAAGGAATCCTTTTAAAAAAATTAATAGAAAGTATAAAAGATTTAGTGACAGATATAAATCTTGAAATAACAGCAACAGGAATATCATTACAAGCAATGGATTCATCTCATGTAGCTTTAGTAACATTAAATTTATCATCAGAAGGTTTTGAAGAATATAGATGTGATAAACAAATGACGCTTGGAGTATCAGTTCAAAATTTAAGTAAAATAATGAAATGTGGAGGCAATGATGATACTATAACTTTAAGTGCTGAAGATGAACCAAGTGCTTTAAATATTAAATTTGAAAATTTAAGTAAGTTTATATTTATTTTATTTATATTTTAGAATTAAAAAAAGAAAGTGAATTTAAATTAAGTTTAATTACAATTGATAGTGAACATTTAGGAATTCCTGATACACAATATTCATCAATGGTTACTTTATCTTCAAGTGAATTTACTAGAATTTGTAGAGAATTATATTCACTTAATGAAACAGTTAATATTGAAACTTCTAAAAATTCAATTAAATTTTCTGTTAATAGTGAAAATGTTGGTGGAAGTATTAAAATAGAAGAAAATGAATCTAGTAATTCTGATGAACAATGCATTGTTCAAGTTGAAGAAGCTGTTAATTTAGCTTTTGCTTTAAGATATTTAAATATGTTTACTAAAGCTTCTACTCTTTCTCCTCTTGTTTCACTTTATTTATCTACTGAATTTCCTTTAATGGTTGAATATAAGTTGGCTCAATTAGGAGTTCTTAAATTTTATTTAGCTCCTAGAATTTCTGATGATAATAAATAATTTTATTTAATTTTTTTAATTTTTAAATTTAATATATAGAAATAAACTAAAAAATGTTATTTATATTAAATGAATAAATATTAATTAAAAAATCATTTTGAGAAAAAATAAAAATAAAAAAATTAAAATAAATATAAATAACCAAAAAAAAAAAATGGAATCTCAAGATGAAGAATCCAAAGAACTAGAAAAGCAAATAAAACCAATATTAGAGCTTTTAGTATACAGCATTATAAAAGACAAGCCAAAAAATATAGTAAAATAAAATATATAAAAACAGCCAATATATATGATAGAATACCTAAAAGAAAAAGGAGGGTATACATCAAGTGGTTTAACAATTGAAGAGAAAAGAGAATTAGAAAATCTTCGAAAAGAAGTGAAAGAATATCGTGAAAGAGAAGAAGAAAACAAATCAGAAAAAAGTGAAACAAGTGAGAAAAGTAATTCATCAGAGAGTAATTCAGAAGATGAGAAAGAAGCAGATGAAGAGATAAAAAATCGAAAAAAAAAAAGAAATAAAAAACGAGCAGCAGTATCAGCAGAAGCATATGGAGAAATAAACAAAAAGGAAGATTTCAAGCCTAGAATAATAGAGAAAACAGAAGAGCAAAAAAATAAGATAAAATCTCGAATATTATCATCATTTCTATTTTCAAATTTAGAATCAAATGAATTAGAAATAGTAATAAATGCAATGGATGAAGCGCATTATAATGAAGGAGAAAGTGTAATCAAACAAGGTGAAAATGGAGATTGTTTATATATAGTAGAAGAAGGAAATTTAGATTGTACTAAACATTTTACTGATGATGGTGAGGAAAAATATTTAAAAACTTATATTCCAGGAGAATCATTTGGTGAATTAGCTTTATTATATAATGCTCCAAGAGCTGCTTCTATTATTGCTAAAACTAAATGTGATTTATGGGTTCTTGATAGAGAAACTTTTAATAATATTGTTAAAGATGCTGCTCAGAAAAAAAGAGAAAAATATGAAACTTTCTTAAAAAAAGTTGATATTTTAAGTACTATTGATTCTTATGAATTAACTCAAATTTGTGATGCTGTAAAAAGTGGAGTTTATTTTAAAGGTGATTATATTATTAGAGAAGGAGAAAGTGGTGATGTTTTTTATATTTTAGAAGAAGGAAATTGTATTGCTTCTAAAAGATTAGAACCAGGAAAACCACCTGAAGAAATTAAGAAATATGGTCCTGGAGATTATTTTGGAGAAAGAGCTTTAGTCAAAGGAGAACCTAGATATGCTAATATTGAAGTTGTCAGTGATAATTGTAAAATTCTTTCTCTTGATAGAAATAGCTTTAAAAGACTTTTAGGACCTATTCAACCTCTTTTACAAAGAAATATTGAAAAATATAAGAAATTTGTTCAGGAATAAATTGCAAAATGAATTGGGATTTAAATTTTTTTTAAATTTTTTCAATGGTTTTTTAATTTGGTTATTTTTTTTAAAGATTTTTTGGATTATTTATTTTTTTAATGAAATATTTAAATTTATTTATTATTTATTATAATGTAGATTAAGATTTTAATGTTTTTACTTTTTTTATAAACAAATATTGGAAACAAAATTATAAATTTATTTGATTTATTGTTTAATATATAATATAGAAAAAAATTATTATCTAATATTATCTAGGCATATAACTATATTTTTTTGGATATTTTTAGGATTACAAGTTTTTAATTTTGATTGTAATTATATTGATTTAGAGATACAGAGAGATGACAAAATTTTTAACGGATGAACAAAAAAATGAAATGGGTATATAGAAAATGATTTTTAATGTTGATAAAGAGATATAATAATAGTATTTCTTTAAGTAAAAGCCAATGTTCATCAAAAAAAATTTCAGCCTTTTGAATTCGATAAAGTAAATTCAGTTAAATAAATAGAAAAATGTTATTTATATGTTATTAAATTTTAAGTAATAGAAAAAAATTTAAGTTATAACATTTTTAACATTATCATAAATAATATTCAAAATTGAAATTGGTAATTATGAGATTATAACCCATTAAAAAATAAATTAAAATATTAAAATCATTAATTTAAACTATATGTTATAATGAAAAAAATCATAAAAAGATGAGCAAAATATGAAATTTGTTAAAATTTAAATACTATAATTAATTTTTTTGTTTCACTTAAAGTTAATATATAGGGATTGTTACATATTTCAAATTCAAAAACAGTAAAACATATATATATAAAAATTTCTTTTTCTTTTACAAATTATAGAATAAATTAAAAATAATATTAAAATACAAATTAATTTATTCATATTCCACTTGATAAACCTCATAATAACTAACTTGAAAATTAGTAGTTCCACTTCCACCTAATAAATTTACATTTTCTGTATTATAACTTGATCTACTACAAGCACTAGAGCTACTAGATTTACATCCACTACAAATGTACAAATCACATCCTCCACCAAAAGTCGGTCCATAAGAATTATGCTTATATATTGCATTATTATTTAATTCATCATTTAAATTATATTTTTTTTGATTTGATAAATTAAAAATAAATGAGCCTGGAGCCCTACAATAACTAGCTCCTACAGATGATTGCCCAAAACTCATTGTTGAATATCCTCCGAATCTTCTTCCTGATGTATCTAAAACAACAGTAACAGTTGGAAAAGCTCCATCACAATAATAATGAAAAGTACCTGAACTATCACCATCTTTAGCTGTAGTAAATAGCAAATTAAATTTAATTATTTTATTTGGATGGATCCATTTACTAATTAATTTTTTCTCATCATTATTTAAAAAAGAAGTTCCTTTAAAAGAATTTTCTGCAACTTCATTCTTTTCTTTTTCATTATTTTTTAAATTATTTTCATTACTAGTTATCATTTTACTCATTTCATCTATTCTCATTGATAAATTCTCAATTTGAGATTTTAAATTTAAATCTATTCCTTTTTCTGGTATTTTTAATTCAACATCATTTTCAAAAAGTTCCCATTTTAATTGAAAAATAATATAATTATTTTCTTTGGAAGATATTATATCATATTTATCTGCTTCAATCGATTTTTGAATTAAATTAATAAATTTATTTGTGTCCTTAAAACGAAAAATAT
>JAJJLU010004575.1:0-11498 GCA_023807065.1 Isotricha intestinalis | reverse complement strand
TTTTATATGAATATTGTTTAAATAAACTTTTAATAAATTATTATGAAAAAGCAGAATCTTATTATTTTTCAGCAAATAAATTAATACAAGTTATCAAACCAGACGATGCTCTTGAATTTCTTAATAAATCAATAGAATATATAAACATTTCAAAACAAAAATATGAAAAAATTAAAGATAAAACAATTATATTAACATCATATCAAAATTCAATTAAGGATTTTGAATTAAAAATTAAAGTTAAAAAGTTATTAATTCAATCCAAAAATAGAAAAAATTTTAATAAAGCCCAGATACAAGAATTATTAGATGAATATTCAAAATGTTATCTTATTGAATCAGAGGATTATAAAGAATTAGTAAAAATTGCAAAAAAAGAAGTAGATAATTTTGAAAAGCAATTAAGAGATTATGAGCCTTGTTTACAAGAATTATCGAGGAAAAAAAGAGAAAATGGAATTTTAGATTTTTATTGGATTCCGCGTTGCTTAATTTATATTTTAAATTCTTATCCTTCAGAAGAATTAAAAAAAAAAACTCTAATATATACGATACATATAGAATAAAAGAAGCTAACAACAAACAAAAATTAATTCATTAATTCTTAGATTAAAGGAGAATATCAAGATTCTTTGACCAATTTATCCAACAATCAAAATTATGATAATAATAATCAGTTTTTTCAACAAATTTATAACAAAATTCTAACATTTTTAAATAAAATAAAAACTATATTAGACAACTAATTTTAAATATTTATTAAATTTTTAATTAGAATTTTATCCAAAAACTATTTAAAAATTTAATTTTTAATTATTAGAACATTTATTTTTGATTAATAAAAAATAAATATTGAGGATTGAATCTATCTCATAAAATAAATTTTATTAATAGATGATAAAAGATATTCTTCTTTATACAAACAAATAAAAAAAATATTTTACAAATATAGAATATATTGTTTAAAAATTATATTATTTTCATTTTATAAATTTTTTGATTTTTTTATAATTACATCATATATATTAATGAGATTTCTTTTTCTTATGTGATTTGAATCCAAAAACAAAAATGAAATTGGTTCCATATAGTATCTCCTATAAATAAAAATTATTATGATTGGTAATATGGAATAAAATGGGAGATAACTAAGATGGGAATGAAAGAGATAAGAATATTAAAATTGATCATTTTCAAAATAAATGCAACTTAAAAATAAATCTTTTTTTTTTAATTATTTAATGTTTTAGACAATTAAAATTTAATTGATTTTTATAATTTTAACATTTTAGAAGTTATTTAACTAAAAAATAATAAATAATTTTAAAAATATAGAAAAAAAATAAAGAAAAGACAAAGAAAATAAATGAAATAAAAGATTATTTAGTAATTATATAAAAAAAGAAATATCAAAAAAAAATACAATCAAAAAATTCTATTGATGATGTTAAATGTTTTACTATAAGAGACATTTTCAAATTTGATATAATTATGACAATATATGGTGCTAGATGTCAAAAAGCTCTTAAACAAAAATTAATATATTTATTAAGAACATTTGATTCTTTTAAAAATATTCAATCTGATGATTTTAAAATACCAAATAATTTTTCTAAAGGTTTTCAAAAGAAATCACTCTTAGAAACAGTAAAATCAATTAAATTTTCTCTTGATAATGATAAACATGTTATTATTTCAGGAAATGAAGGAACAGGGAAGACTCAATAAGGCTTTATGGTTTGCTGAATGGTTTAGAAAAGAAAAAAAATTAAAAAATAAAATATTTTTTATTGTTTATGCAAAGATGAAGTAAAATGTCCTGATCTTATTGAAAAACAAAGTCCAACAAATGAAACATCACCATGAAAAGAATTAATGGATTTTTATCTACTGTTATTGAAAATGGAGGAGTTGTCGTACTTGATGCATTAGATCAAGCATCTGCTACAGTAACTGAAAGACTTAATGGATTATTTGATCAAACAAAAGCAGTTCAATAATTAAACAAAATTAGAGACTCAATGGAAAGGGGATTCCAAAACATAACAAAGGAAGGAGTATTAACAGAAGAATCATTAAGAGGAGTACGTTTTAATATCCTTGATATAGAATTATATCCAGACTCCATTCATAGAGGAGGTGGACAAATAATTCCAACTACAAGAAGAGTTTACTATGTAGCAGATATGACAGCAACTCCAAGATATCAGAAACCAGTATATTTATGTGATATATCAACATCAAGTGAGGTAATGAATGGTGTTTATCAATGCTTCTCACAAAGAAGAGGTGATGTCTTTAATGAAGAAAGTTTTCAAGGAACTCCCTTGTTAGTAGTTAAGGCATATTTACCCGACGCTGAAACTTTCGGGTTCACTGCTGATCTTGAAGCTTGACTTCTGGACAAGCTTTGCCACAATGAGTATTTTCTTATTGGGATATTATTAATCAAACTCCTTTTGATGTTAAAAGCTTATGAAATTACTATGATTATAAGGAAAAAAGGAAAGGACTGAAACAAGAATTACCTGTTCTTCCTGATTATGATAAGTTTTAAAAAAAATTCTGATAAATATATATTTTTTATTTGCAGATTAATAAAAATTGAAACATTGATTTTTTGGAAGGGATTTTATTTTTTTTTTAAATTTTTTTAAGGAAATTAAAAGTATTAATTTTATGGCAACTATTAAATAAAAGAGAATGAAATTTTTCATTCTCATTTTAGATTTAAATTATTTTTGATTTATTTTAAGAACTAAAACTCCTCCCCAAAAACAGAAAAAGAATTCAATATTTCTGTTTGAAAGATAAATTATTAAGGAAATTGAATAATTAATATTTGTCTGAAATTTTGTCTTGTTTTTTTCTCAAAGACGAAAAAAATATGATTGTAATATAGAATTTGCGAAGGAAAAGATTTTATTTTAAAGTAAATCAAATTATTGAATGAAAATCATTTTGAATTGCCTAATTATACCTTAATTTTATTAATTTCTTAATGTTTGTCAAATATTCGTATTTACTAAATAATTATTTTAATTATATTTTATATTTTTTAATATAAAAATGACTGAACTATAATGCTTGAAAAAAAAACAAAAAGAAATCAGACACTAAAAAATAATATTTCATTATGATAATAAAGAAAAAAATTTTGATTTAATAAAAAATAAATTTGATCAAGCTGAAAGATTATTTATTGAATATGAAGCTCAAACTAAATTTCAAAATAATGAATTAAAATGGAAGAAAACAAATGAAATTGTAGATTTAATTGAAATTAATACTAAATATAATTACGAATTTTTGCAAATTCAAGAATTGATGAAAAATGATATAAATGAAAAAACTTATAATAATAATTATTATCAACTTATTCCGACTTTATCAGAACATGTTTATTTTAAATTAACTGGCAAAAAACAAGAAAATCCATCAAAAAAATTTTTGAATTATTAAACTTATATTTAAAAGAACCTCAAAAATTTGAAATAGAATAAAAAAATATAAAACCTTTAATGTATAATATGCCTCTAATTGAAGGAACAGAAAGAATAAAGTTAAATTATTATATACATTTTTTTGCAAATTATGATGTATTCTTAAATGAAAATCAGAAAGTATATTTTAAAAAAAATAAAAAATTTAGAACAAAATGAAATTAAACAGATAAATATTTTTAAAAAAAAATATGAAAATGTGAAAAGTGGAATTAAACTTTTTGAAGAAATAATCCCAAAAATGGAAAAAATTTTTAGTGAAGTTAAACCAGATGAATATGAGTTTAATTTGAAAATATTTGTTTTTTTACTTTATCTTACTGAGATAGCTTATAGATTATCAGATAATGAATCGATTTTTATTATAAATTTTTTTGAAAAGGAAATAGATCCTTTAAATGAATTAAAAGTTTTAAATAATTCAGAAGAATTAATAAAATTCAATACAAAAACAAAATTTCCAAACACATCAGGAATTAAAAAAATTGATGAGAACAATTTTTTAATATACAATAAATTATATAATATAAAATTTGAAGGTAAAAATTATATTATTGAAAATTTAATTGAGGATTATAAAAATAATTCTTCTATTCCTTTAGAAATCTTATTATTAAGGAATGTAAGTTTACAATATTTTAAAGATTCAAATGAAAACTTTTTAAATATTAAAGATAATCTTTTTAAAAAATTTATTTCTTATGTTAAGTTATTCATTAAATCAGAATGTATTAAAGAAGCTCTAAAAAAAAATAATTTATATGAAAATATAATTAAATTAATAGAAAATGATGAAATCATAGATAATTTTTTAAATTCTAAATATTTAAAATCAATTCCTTTATTTGAATTTTGTGGTTCAGGATATACTAATAAGGATCTTCTTATTTCTTGTATTACAGGATTACGAATTTTAATAAAAGGTTATAATAAACCTGAAAGTTTAAAAGATTATTCTGAATTAAAAAATATTATTTTTTTATTTAATGCAGGAATGAAAATGATAACTATTCTTCATGAATTGATTATCCATTTATTATATGGATATATGCATATTTTGTCTGATAGAAAAATATCTTATACTTCCCCAAAAAAAGGAAATAATTTTAATACAAATGATGGAGGACTTTATTTTGAACAAATTTTTTTTGGAAGGATATTTGGTGATATAGGTTTTAATGATATTTTAGTTATTTTAAATGGTGAGAACCTTAATTCTTTAAATGAATTTCAAAATAATTTAGGTTTAGAATTTGAACCTGAGTTATTTCAAGTTAAATCTGATTTTCTTATTTCATTTTTAAAAGAATATCCAATAGAATTAAATAATTATAGTGAAACAAAAATTCATTCAACTATGAAATCAATGAATAATGGAGTATATATTAAAAGAGATACATTTAATATAATAGAGTCATATTCTGCCCCTATGGTAAAAAAGTAAAATAAATAAATAAACATAATTCCAATTAATTCTATAAAAAAAATATCATAAATTATTATTGATTCATCTCCAGAAGTAGAAATAATATTTCTTAAAGGAAAAGTAGATACTTTTTTTCTAATTGATTGTTTTCCCTTTTAAATGAACTACAATAGTCTTTTCCAGTAAATAAAAAAATTAATAAATCAATATATTTAATAAAATTAGTATAATCTTGAATTATTTTTTCTTCCCAATGATATTCTTTTCCTAATTTTTGAAAAACAAAATAAACTTCATCTTTATATAAATCAACATTTATTTGGAATAAAATAAAAAGATCTTTTAAAATTTCATGAATATCTAAATTACTTTTTTTTATATTTAAATCAATTAAAATACCAATCATTCCAAATTCTTGATCTTCTTCTTTATTATATATTGCATTTTTTTGAAAAAATTCAATTATTTCATTTAATTTTTCAAAAATATTTTTCAAAAATTTCAAATTAAAATATATTGAATTATAATCTAGAGATTCTTTTATAAATAAAAACAATTTTTAAATATTTATATTAGAATTTTCCTTAAATTTTGGAATATGTTGATTTAAATTATTTGAATATTCAAATATATCTTCAATCAAGTTATTAATTTTTATAATAATTTTTATGTTTGACTTTTTTTCCTCTATTTTTTTTTCAATTCTGAATTAGTAATATTTTCCATAGATGAAAAATATTGATAAATAAATTATTAAAAATATAAATAAATTTAAATATAATAACTATGATAAATAATAACATATACTCTTTTTTATAAAAAAATAAAGATATATATATTATATGTTAATAAAATTAAATTTATAAATGAAGAATCAAAATTTCTTAAAAAAACTGGAATTACCTCATTTAATTATTTTTATTATATAAAAAGATTATTGGAAAAATTCGTTTCTTAATATGGTTTTTTTTTAAATATTATTATTATTTAAATATTCTTAATTAATTAATATTAGAAGCTTATTTTAAAAGAAATTTAAAAAGACTCAAAAATTTTTAGAAGAATTTATGTTAGATAATCCATTAACTAAATATAAAAGTTACCAAATTTTTAAATATCAAAATTTCGATTCATCGACTCAAATAAATGGTTAGCGGATGTTTTATGGTCAATCATTGCTAAAAGGAAATGGAATTTCAATTATAAAATATCTTAAAGAAAATGGATATGTAACAGTCAATCAATGTCAATATGTTAAGAGAAGTTTTTTGAACAGAACAAAAAAGAATTACTAATCAATCCTTATTTTGTGACCTTTTATTTTGAGCCTACTAGATTTGGCCTTTAGAAAGAGGAGTTTTTTCTTATATTATAAAATGCTTATGTGGAAAAGATTCTTATGAATATAATTTCGAATATTCTAATCAATTATGGTATAAATATAATAGAAAACATTTTAGATTCGATTTTATTGATGCTCATGAAGGAACTGGTGAAGTTATTAAATATTTAGATGAACCTTTATATAATTTTCTTAATGATGATTATTTAAAAGGATTATATGATAATACTGATATAATATTTTTATCAGATCATTGTAATCATTCACCAGGATTATATTTCGCTTTAGATATTGATGATTGAACCTTTTGTCGAAAATTTATTATATTCAAATTTAAAAAATGAAGAATATAAAAATCTTATATATTGTTCAATTAATTTATTATTACAAATAACTACTGAATATTTAAGTTATTCTCAAAATAAATTAAAAGAAGAAAATAATAAATTAAAAAATCAAATGAAAGAATAAAATAAAAATTATGAAAAAATAATTAAAGATTATAAAAGAAGTAAGAAGATTAAGATGAATTATTAAAAACTTATCAATCAATTGTTAAAAACGAACAAAATTATCATAAAGAAAAACTTTAAATATCATAACTAATTTCATTTTATAAAAATAAATATATTTAATGATAATATTTTTTTTATTTCTCATTTATTGCTTTTTATTTAAAATAACATTATTAAATTATATTTCAATCAATTTTGATTTTAATAAATTCAATTTTCATATATAGAACTTGAAATTTAATAATTAATTTTTATTTATTAAAAATTTTTTAAATAATAAATATTTTTAATAAATAATCTATGATAATTTTCAGTTTTTATTCTGGAATATCCAATTAAAATTTTACTAAATTAAGATTTTATAAGATATTAATTATGAAAATGAAGTCACTTTTTAATTTATTTAAAATATTTTTGTAATTATTTTTAGAATGATTGCTGACTTATATCAAATAAAATAATAAATTAATTTTAACATTTATTACATAATATTGATAATATTTCTATAAAAATTAAAAAAATATTTATACAAAATTTATTTTAAAATTATTTAATGATACTTTCATAAAAATTTTAATCTATCTCTAAAATTTTTTTTATTATAAATGTCAAAAAAATTCAAATTTAGAAATATCCTTAATAAAATAGATTTATACGGTCTTTTATTTCCTTTAAGATATAAAGCTCATTATGAATTTAATACTTTATGTGGAATAAGTTTAAGTATATTAACAATAATAACAGTAATATTTGTTATTATATTATTTTTAATTAACAATTTTTCAAGAAATCAATTTTCAATAATCCAAAGCTCTGAATATGTTTATGAAAAAAAAATAATAAATTTTTCTAATGTCCCAATTTTGTTTGGATTATTTAAGAATGGAAATGCAATTAGCATAGAATCAAAATATTTATCAATTTTTTTAGATAAAAATGATCATTATTCAGAAAAAGATGAATTTGGATTTACTATTCTAAGAAGAGAATCAAAAGGAATTAAATTAGAAAAATGTAATTTAAATAAACATTTTAATAATGATTCAGAAATAATTAATATGATAAAAGAGATAGAATTTGAAAATTTTTTATGCATTGTTCCTGGTCAAAATTTAACTTTTGGAGGAAGATATGGTGATACAATAAATGGTTTTGATATGTTAGAAATTCATTTGGTTAAATGTGAAAATAAAACATATAATAATAATTGTGTTTCAAAAGAAGAATTAGATGAATTTATCGAAAATTTATATATTTATATATATTATATAAATGAAGATTTAGACCATCATAATAAAATAAATCCAGTAAGAAAACATTTAAGATCAGAATTTTTTTCAGTTGTTTCTAATTCAGTTAAAAGATATTATTATTATTTTCTTCCAGGAGAATATATAAGTGATAATGGATATGTTTTTGAATTTAATGAAAAATATGAATTTTTTGAATATGAAAAAACTCTAATTGATTTTGTTGATGAAGAAGATCAAAGTTATTATTCTAATAAAACATTTATTGAAATTTCTATTGTTAGTGATAATAAATTTATTAGAATTGAAAGATCTTATCCTAAAATTCAAGATTCTTTAGGTAATATTGGAGGTTGGATTAGAGTTATTTTAGTTATTTGTCAAATAATTTCTGATTTTTTTTCTGAAAAAATATTTTTACTTGATATAATTAATAAAATTATTTCTATTTCTGAACAAAAACATTTCAAAAGTAATCATAATTCTAATATTATTAATAAAATACCAAATGATTATAGAAAAGAGAAAATTAATAATTTTATTAATGATAATAGTAGTCAAAATAAAATACAAATTTCAAGAACTTCAAGATTTAATATGAAACTTATAAATAATACTACAAATGAAGAAGAATTAAAAAAAAAAAATAATCCAACTTTGTTAGAAAAAAAATTAAAAATTTCTTTAATTGAATATATTTTTCCTTTTTGTTTAATGGAAAAATATAATAAATTTTCATTTCTTATTTTATATAAAAAATTTATATATAAAAATATAAGTCTAGAAGTTTTAATCCCAATAATTGAAAGATTATATAAATTTGATGTTTTTAGAAATAATTCAAAAAATCGAATATTTTTATCTAAAATGAATCAAAGTTTTTTCCCACAAAGAAAATATACAATTCAATAGATTAAAATATTAAATGTATATAGAAATTTAGGTTATGGATTTTATTAATATTAAAAATAAACATGAAAAAAGATTATTCTTATTAAACCTACATTATAAATAAATATTATTTTGAAGATTTGTTCAAAGTTCAAAATGTTCATATTATAATTAAGTAATAAATCTAAATAACAATTATTTATGGTAAAAGTAATTTTTTATAAAATTAAATTAGTTATGATATTTAAAGTTTTTCTTTATGATAATTTTATCCTTTTTTAACGATTGATTGATAAGTTTTTAATAATTCATCTTTATCTTCTTACTTCTTTTATAATCTTTAATTATTTTTTCATAATTTTTATTTTATTCTTTCATTTGATTATAATCTTTCATTTGATTTTTTAATTTATTATTTTCTTCTTCTAATTTGAGAATAACTTAAATATTCAGTAGTTATTTGTAATAATGAAATTAATTGAACAATATAGAATATTTTGATTTTCTTCATTTTTTAAATTTGAATATAATAAAATTTCCATAAAAGGTTCTAAAGAATTTAAATCCATATTTTTTATAATATTCAGGATTTAATCACATTAATTCTTTCCATCTAAATTCTTGATTATGAATTTTAAATATTGTATTATTAATTAAATTATTTGATGTCTCAGAATAATAATTTGACATTTTTTATCTTTATTTTATTATCATTAATTATAATTTACAATTGAAAAATGTTTTATTTATAAAACTTTGAATTAATTATTGCTATCAAATAATTAAATTAAATTAATCTTCTGTTTTTTATAAAATGAATTAGTGTTTTTTATTTAGAATTTTTCATTTTAAATTAAATTCAAATATATTTTTTAATCATACTTATTAATTTAAATTTTTCTTTTTTTAAACATTTCAATAGATTTGTTTTTATATTATATATATTATTTAATTATAGTAATTATTTAATAATTGATAATTCGTAATTACATATAAAATAATTAATGTATATTTGTATTTTATTTTGAAATACAAAAAAATTATATTTGTAAAAAATTTATATTCCATATTTAAGAAAATTTTTTAAATTTTTTAATATTTTATGAAACCAGTAATAAATAGTAATTTAGAAATTTGTTTAAATTTATTATAATTAAAATAAAAATTTTCTTTATTCTTTTTAGGAAGATATTCATAATTATCCTCTAATTCATTAGCTCTAATTTTCCTTTTATTTTTATTAGATTTAATTAAAAAAAGAATCAGCATTATTATAACAATGATCATTATCATAAAAGCAATGAAAGTAAAATATTCTTTCATATTCAGTAAAGTTTTATCTTTTTTTTGAGTATAAAATCCAATCATTTTTGATTTATATTCTATTATTAATTGATATTTTTTTAAAAATATTTCTCCTAAAACCCAATTCCCACTATGAGAATTATAAAAAAAGATTAAAAAAATATAATTATTATCTTTGTCTTTAATAAATAATTCTTCTCCTTTAAATTCAAAAGTATAATTAAAATCTTTTTGATAAAAGGAAATTTTAGGAAAAGATTTAATATCCAAATTTTTTGTACATTTATATATAGAAATATTATTTTTTTCATCTAAACTATAATTTTCAGAATAGCATATATTATTCTTGAAATATTGAGTAAAAAAATTTTCATTTAAACTATATTTAAAATAAATATCATCAATTAATCCTTTAATTTTCAAATCTAACATTCCTCAAATTTTATCAATAACATATATTTATTTATTATTAATAATAATTTTATCTAAATTTACTTTCCATCTTCCAAAAAACTCATTTCCTGTTCTGAAATAATATTTTTCATCATAAACATTATTATCATAAATATGAGGTAATTCACCAAAATAAATAAAGCCATTGTTATCATCTACATATTCAATAAAAAAATTTTTATCTTTAATAGTATGATATTTATAAATTTGTTCTATAAAATTATCATTATATTTTTCTAAATTACTAAAAATTCGAAATCCAATAATTCCTGAATTAATTTTATTCCCAATTGAAGTTGTATTAATTAATTGGAATAAACAATTTTCAAGTTTAACAGTTGAAATTTTATTATTCGAATCAATAGTTTCAAAAATAAAATCATCATTTATAAATTCAGTTTTATAATATTGATTATAATAAAAAGTATTTCCTGAAATATTTAATATTTTTGAATTTATTGATTTCTTTTCACTATATTTAGAATTAAATAGAGAACCTTTAATTAAAATGGATTCAGAATGAAAAGAAAAAGATAATTCAACTTTTTGGGGAGGATTTCCTAAGGAAACATTGGTTATTATATCTATATTAAATAAATTGTCCATTAAATCCTGATAAACCCTTTTTGAAAATGGTATTTTTATTAAACTAAGTGATAATATCTGATTTACAAGATATTTCAAAAAAATTAAATAAAATAACATATTTTTCTAATTTATTTAAATCATTTAATATAAAATTAATTATACTTATTATAATTTTTAAAATGATAAAATTGAATTTTAAATAAAGAAAAATTAGAAATTAGATTG
>JAJJLU010004574.1:0-11513 GCA_023807065.1 Isotricha intestinalis | reverse complement strand
TGCGAAATAATATTTATTAATAATCTCTTTATTAAATTTCTTACAAAAATTATTTTCATAATTAAGTAATCTTAATTTTTCATTAATATCATCCATAATAATAAAAGGATCAAATCTTGGTTTTTCTTCAATTTTAATTAAATAATGATTACAAATTTTAATAACATCCTTTAAATCTAATCTTTCATTAAGATTTATTTTAATAAGTCAATTAACAATGATTTTAGCAGTTTTATATTTAGAGGATCATCAATTTCTTTATATTGTCCTAAAGTAATGACTTTAAAAAAGATCCATAACAGAAATTTTTTCATTAATTTGAAAAGGAGAACTCAAAAAGACTAATTCATAAACACAACCTAAACTCCAATTATCACTTTTAAAATCATATCCTTTATTATTAATAACTTCAGGTGCCTTATATAAAGGAGTTCCAGCTCGAGAAAAAGCTTTTATTGTTTCTTTACTTAATGATCTTCCTAATCCTAAATCTCCTAAATCCCATCACTAAAGATGAGGATATTAGCTGGTTTCAAATCCCTATGTATCATTCTCTGATCGTGCATATGTTGAAGTCACTGGCAATCTCACCTACATATTCTATCACGTATACCTCATCTATTTGGTCTCCCTCCTTCTTGAACTTCTTTATCAACTTCTTCAAGTCTCCTTTGTCTGCCCATTTTATTGCGATATATAGTTTGTTGTTGGAGATGAAAGAATAGAAATATATCACTATGTTGGATGTAATACTCTTTTTAAGAGAACTACTTCTTGAAGGCATTTTTAAACCGTTTCTTTATCCATTATATCATATAACTTTATTATTTTTAATGCTACCAGTTTTGAGTCCATGAAGACGCTCTGCTTGGTAATACACATGTTATTACTAAATTAACTTTATCTCCTGATGTTTTAGTTATTAATAAAGATAGATCTTTTGTTGATGGTATATATGCTGATTGTAAAGATGAATTTAAAAAAGTTCCTAAAAATTTAACGAATAAAGATTTAGAAGACATTAAGCTTTTCTTTAAAATCTTCTATGTTCATCATATGTGTAACTTTTTCGTTTTAATATTGAATTACCTAAGATTTAAAGTAGATATTGTTTTTTATTACATTCAATAAAAATGAAAATTTAGTTATTTTTTTTTAAGATTTAAATATTGATTTTTAATATAATAAATAATTATTATATTATATAATTATTACTAACTTTTTTGTTTAATATTAAGGAAGAAATTATTATTTTCTTGTTTTCTAATTAAAGAAATCATATTTTAATTGAATTTTTTTTATTTTATCAAACCTACACTCAATTTTTTATTATTTTTTAATAATCATCTAAAAAAAATTAAAAATTATAAAAGAACTTTATTTAAATTTAATTTTAAATAAAAAAAATTTTAAAATGATAAAAAATAATTTAGATATAATATTAAAAGATTTACTTTCAAATCCAGAAGAGACAAAAACAATAGCATTTAAAGGAGTTTTACAAGGATTAAATTTAAATAAAAAATTTATTCAAGAAATTCCAAATTCATCATATAATAATAATAATAATTCCATTAAACTTATTCAATCAAATTTAGAAAAAAATAACATAAAAACAAATAAATATAATAACACAAATAATGAAAGAAAAGAGAACATAAATAAAAATATGAATAATAAACAATTCAACTCTTCAAAAATAAACGAAATAAAATATGAAGAATTAAATAATAAAAATGAAAAAGACAATTTATCAAAATTACTTGAAGAAATAGATATTAATGAAATATTTAAAGAAGAAATAGAAGATAAAAATTCCAAAATATCATTTCCTCAAAAGTTAAGTCCTGAAAAAGAAAAAATATCCTTTCATATAATAGAAGAAAACAAAACAAAAAATAAAAAAGAAAATAATACAAATGATACATTAGATAGTATTGATCTTCATCAACTATTTTCTTTAGAAATATCAAAAGAAAAAATAACAGATATTTCAAAAAATAATGAAATTGAAAATTTAAAATCATATGAAGAAAAATTAAACGAATACCCAGAAGATGAAAAAGAAAAAGAAGAAAAAAAAGAAAAAATCATAAAAAAAAAAGAAAAAATAAATGAAAATATAGAAAATGAAATAAAAATAGAAAAATTTAAAACTCATGATAATGAAGAAATAAAAAAAGAGAAATTAAACTATGAATTAGCATCATTAAAAGAATGGTCAGTAGCATTTGAATGGGATGAAGAAGTAGATAAATGTAATTTACATATATTTGGATATAAAAAATTTCGTCCAAATCAAAGAGAAATAATAAATGCAAATTTAAGTGGAAGAGATATTTTTGTATGTATGCCAACAGGAGGAGGTAAATCACTTACTTTTCAAATACCTTCTATTATTCAATATGGAGTTACTTTAGTTATTATGCCTCTTTTATCTCTTATTCAAGATCAAATTTCTTTTTTAACTGGTTTAGGAATTAAAGTTCTTTTCTTAAATTCTGAATATAAAGATCTTAATTATAATACTCTCTTTCATAGTGATAATGAAGAAGATTTATGTAAAATGATTTTTTTAACTCCTGAAAAAATTTCTCAAAGTCAAAAAACTATGAATTTATTAAATCAATTATATTCTGAAAAAATGCTTTTAAGATGTGTTATTGATGAATGTCATTGTGTTAGTCAATGGGGAAGAGAGTTTAGACCTGATTATTTAAATTTAAAAATTATTAAAAAATCTTTCCCTAATTTACCTATTTTAGCAGTTACAGCAACAGCTCCAAATAAAATAAGAGAAGATGTAATTCATCAATTAAATATGAAAAATACTTTATTTTTTCGTTCATCATATAATAGAACAAATTTATTTATAGAAATAAGAAATAAGAAAAATTATAAAGATTTAACATTTCATATAGCAAATTTTATAAAAACAGAATATCCAAATTCCTCAGGATTAATATATTGTTCCTCTAAGAAAAATTGTGAAAAACTATCATCAGAACTTAAGAAGAAATATAGAATAAATTGTGCATATTATCATGCATCAATGGGTGAGAAATTAAAGAATGAAATACAAGAAAAATGGAAAAATGATCAAATAAATATAATAGTAGCAACAATAGCATTTGGAATGGGAATAAATAAAGCAGATGTAAGATTTGTTATTCATCATTCACTTCCAAAAAGTTTTGAAGGATATTATCAAGAAATAGGAAGAGCTGGAAGAGATGGAAAATATTCTAAATGTATTTTATATTATAGTAGTGCTGATAGGAAAATATTAGAATTTTTATTAAGTAAAACTAATTTAAAAGGAGAAATGATTAGTGATCAATTAAGAAATACTACTCAAATTATTGATTATTGTGAAGAATTATTTGAATGTAGAAGAGTCATTGCTTTAAATTATTTTGATGAAAAATTCGATTGTTCAGATTGCAAATTAATGTGTGATAATTGTCAAAAAGGATTAGAATGTGAAGAAAGAAATTGTAATTATGAAGCTCTTATTATTTTAAATTTTTTAATTAATATTACTCAACAAAAAATAGATTTTACTATTTCTTATATGATTGATTATTTATTTGGAAAAAATGTTAAATGTAGAATTCCTAAAAATGATTATAATCATGGAAAATTAAAGGGAAATAATATTAATGATATTAAAAAAATTGTTAGGAAATTAATTATTATGAAATATATTGATGAACATTTAGTTGTTAATGGAAATAATACTTATTCAAGAATTGAAATTTCCAGAAAAGGAATTCAATATTATGATGTTAAAAAAAATGAAAATGAAAATTCTATTTTTAAAGAAAAAGATATTATTATTTCATTTAAAAAGAAAAAACAAAAAGAAAAAAAAATAAAAAGTGAAAGTGAAGAATCAGATTCAGTAGATGAAAGTTTTTTAGAAGATAATAAGAGTAATAATATAAAAAAGAAAAAAAGTATTAAAGAAGAAAGTGAAAAAAAAAGTACAAAAAAAGAGAAAAAGAAAAAAAAGAATTTTATTGAAATAGATGAAGATTACGGTTTATGTTCAAGAGAACAATTTGAAAATTTATTATCAATATTAAAAAAAGTAAGAGCTGAAATTTTAATAAGAGAAAATGAAAAAAAAAAAAAAGAAAATGAATCAAAAAATGAATATACAAAAACTTTAATGTTAGATGATATTTTCACTGAAAATGGATTAAAAGATTTATGTAGAAAATTACCAACAAAAAAAGAAGATTTAACTTCAGATAAAATATTTGGAGTTAGTAAAAAAATTTTAGGAAAATATGGAAAAGAATTTTTAGAAAGTATTATTTTATTCATTGAAAATAATAATTTTGATGATAAGAAAAAAAAAGAAGCTGAAGAAGGAAAAAAGATTATTTTAAAAGATAAAGAAAAAAAAGAAGAAAGTGATTTTGAATTTGATGTTAATGATTTTCAATTTGAAGGATTAAATGATAGTATATTTCAAGAAAATAATAATAATATTAATAATGATAATATTATTAAACAAAAAGAAGAAGATAAAAATTTAAATGATTTGAATTTAGATTCAGATGATTTAAATTTATTATTTAAAAATGATAATAGTGATTTCACAAATGAAAATTCTAATAAAATAATAAATAATTCGAATAATAAAAAAAATGAATCAAATGATTTTTTCATTTTAAATAATAATAATTCTTCAATAAAAAAAACAGAAGAAAAAAGTAAAAACAATACAATTAATAAAAATAAAGAAACAAGCTCAAAAGATATAAATAACATAATAAATAATGAAAACATTATTAATAATAATAATAATATAAATAATAATAAAAATAATAATTTAACACTTTTTGATCCTTTAATTTATCAGAAAAGAAAAAGTAAAAAAGCAAATAATTCAAAAAATTTAGATAATTGGTTATCAAAAGGAAATTTAGATAGTACAAATAAAAAATCTAAAGTAATAAATTATAATAATCTAAATTCATTTTCATTTAAAGCAAAAGAGGATAAAAATAATGAAGAAGAAGATGAAGAAGAATTAAAAGATATAATTAAATCATATAATTCAACACAAAAAAAAATTATAGATAAATCTCAAGAATTATTAAATTTTAGAGAAGATGCTATTAAAATTGCTAAAGAATTTAGAGAAAATTCTAAAAGAAGATTTGAAGAAGAAGGGTTTGAATCAAACAAAGGGAAAAAAAATAAATCTCAAAAAACTGTTGATGCAAGGGTTAATTATTTTAAACAAAAAGCCATTTGGAATAAAATTAGAAAGTATAGAAAAAATAAGAAAAAATAAATAATTATATATTTAAAATATATTTAATTCACAATTTAAAATAATTTTTTTCTTCATTTATTATATATAATATTTATTTTTATGAAATACTTAGATATAAATTTAAATTATATTTAAATAATTAAATGTCTTCTTTAAAAGATAAATTAAAAGGAATAATAGGAAAACCTTTAGATGGAGAAATTAATAGTCAAAAAAGAAATAATTATCAAAAAAGATCAAGTAAATTATTATACACTGAAATAAATGCAAATAATCAATCAAGAGGAGAAATTTTATCTCAAATTAAAAATAAAATTTATGAATTTAAACATAATAGAGAAAATTATAAAAATTCTTTAAATGATTTTGAAGTAAGTAGAGAAGCTTTAAAAAAATTTTATCCTTCTCATAATAATGAAGAAAATGATGTTAAAGAAAAGTTAAATAATAGTATGAATTATAATCAAATTAATAATGATTTAAATAATAAATTTACTTTTGGAAATTTAAAATTAGATGAAAATAATAATAAAAATATTGCAAATAATAATAATTTTGTTTATACTCAAAATAATGAAAATGAAGAAAATGATAATTTTGAAATAAAAAAATATATAAATAAATCAAATTCAAAACCAAATATTTCATATTCAAATAATAATAATAAATTTAATTATAATTCAAAAGAAGATTTTTTAAATATTGATATAAAAAATATTTTTAAAAATAAAAGTCCTCCAAATGTAAACTTTGAATATAAATCAATTAATTCATTAAATTATAATGAACCAAAAACAACAAAAGCATATAAATCATCAAGAGAATATATAAAATATAATTCAAGTAAAAATGAACCTTTTTCAAATTTCAATTATAAAAATACTAATGATAATAATTTTCAAAATGAAAATAATGATAATAATAAAATAAAAAACCAAATAAATTTTTTTATGAAACAAATAAATTCTAAAGATGATAATTTAGTATTTTCAAATAATAATAAAAATAATAATAAAACAATAGATAATAATTTTAATAGAACCGAAAAAAGAAATAAATCATTATCATTTATATCGAATAATACATTTAAGAAACAAAAAATAGTTCCAAAAATCAGTTTATTAGATATTAACACTTTAAAACATAATATATTAGAAATGACAAATGAAGATATAGAAAATTTACCAAATGAGTACATTACAGAATTAAAAGAACTTTCAAAAGCAATAAACTCTCTTTTTAAATAAATAAAAAGAATAAAAAATAATTATTTTTTTATTTTTATTTTTATTTTTATTTTTAAATTTGAAAAATAAAAATTGAAATAATATTAAAATAAAATAAATTTTAAATGGAGTTATCATAATTCAAAAAGAACAACAAGATAAAAAAAATATATTATCAATCACAAATTCAGAATTGAAAGTAATTTAAAAAGAGATTATTAACAACAAATTAAAAAGAATTAAAAATAATTTATTTAATAATTATTCCAACAAAAATCCAAGATGAAATTAATCAAGTTTATCTTCAATTTAATAATAAAGAGGATATTATTAATTCTTAAAGTAATTTCTTGAAAATAAAAAAACTTTTTAATTTAATTATTTTTTGAATATATATAATATTATTTTATTTTTGATATTATATCATCCAAAAATGATATTACTAATAAATATTCTAATTCAATTGCATTGTTTTTATTTTGAATTAAAAAATTCATCACTGTAATAGCATTATTTTGTTCATAACAATTAATTTGTAAAAATTTATTTTTATCTTGTTCAAATTCACTTAAATCTAAAATTGTATTATTTTTGGTATGAAATTTAACTAATAATCTTCTTAAAGGAATTTTCTTTAAAATTTTAATATCAGAAGGAGATTTGGAATTTCCATTTAAATTTTCACCTAAATATAAAGTATCATTGGTTAAAAAGATAAAACAAGATTTTTTATTAGTTTTCCCATTTTGTTCAAATATATATTCACAACTAGCTTTATCATCTCCTAATTCAGAAATATTATATTGTTTACCTAAATAAAAAACATTACTTTGAAGACTTAAAGGAAATTCTTTTAATTTAATTAATTCATTATTATTTCCATTAATATAATTAATAATATCATATAAGTAATATATTGTGATATATTCATTTAAAATTGTATATTTATTTCTATTTGGTATTAAATATATTGGATATTCTTCTATATTTTCTGAATAAATTAATGGAACTAATAACCATGGTAATGTTATTAAATCATTTATTTTTTTTTGATAATTTCTTATATACATTTCATATGCTTCTTTTATATATTCAAATGATAAATTTCTAAATATTTCTTTTTCTGATAATATTCTTTTTATTTCTACTATTTTTTGAACTGTTATTTCTATTATCTTTGGAAGGAATTTTAATTTTATTATTTCTTCTCCTCCTTCTTTCTTTTCTTTTATGTATATTATATGGCTTTTTAAATTTGATAATATTATTTCATTTGTTGTTAATCTTATTGAATTTGACATTGACAAGAAATGAATTAAATAATCAAAGAGAAGATAATTTAATTTTGATTCTTTATCTTTTTCTATTTTATAAAAAAAATCACATGAATTTAAAATATTAAATTCTTCATCAATAATTTTATTAATATTATTAATATTATTATTAATATTATTATTATTATTATTATTATTATTATTTTTATCATATATATCATAAATAATATAAATAATTAAATTTAATATAATAACAAAACAATCATCCTTCGAAAAGTAGAAAATTTTAAAATTTTCAATTATTTCATTTTTTATACAATCACTAAAATTTTTGGATGTTATATTCTTTAAATAATCTTCCATAATAATAAAAGGATTAATATCATTTTTAGTTCCATCAGCTAAATTCATTCCGGTTTCTTTTTTCATAAATTCAGAAATATTTTTCCAATTTTCATCATTAATATCTGCAAAATCTGAATGTTTAATAAAAAAATCAATAGATTTCATAATATTATTTGAATAAAGATCATATTCTTTTGATTCATTTATTAAATTTAAAATATCTTTTCTTATTAAATCCCCAAATAAAATATTTGATATTGAATCAAGTAAAAATTTATTTTTGATTGAATATAATAATAAAAGTAATATATAAAAACTCATTAAAGCAGAAACATTTTCTAATTTTTTAGAAATTAAAATTCTTATTGTTGGAAATATTATATCATTAAATATAGTATTTATTAAAATATAATTTATACTTTCAATATTTAAACTTAATAAATCATTAATATAAAAAATTAAATCAATTAAATCATCATGTAAATTTTTAAAATGTTTAATATTCTTATTATTTCCAATATCGATTTTAGAAATAGAAAAAATAATTTCTCTTAATTTAAAAATTAAATGGGGATAATAAACACAAAAAGGAAAAGCAGTTAAAAAATTTCTTAAATGATATTCTTCAATTTTAATAATTTGTAAAACAATATTTCTAACAACATTTCTAATCATAGGATTTTTAGAATTATAAAAAGATAAAGCAGTAGTTAATAAAGGAAAATCATTAATTTCATAATTATAAAAATAATATATATTATCTTTATTTAATTTTAAAGCTAAAGTTTTCATAAAATTAATTAGAAATTCAGTTAATTCATCTTCAGCATCAAATTTCATTGAAATAACAACATTAATTATTTTAGATGAATATAATTCTTTTATAAAATTTTCATTTTCTATATTTGTTGTTAAGAAACATATTGTTTTTAAAATTCCATATGAAATATCTCTATTATTTATTTCTACTAAATTTTTAAATAAATCTAAATAACATAATTCTGAAAATTTATCAAAAAATAATTCATTCTTTTTTTTATCTGATACTAATAAATATCCTTGTATTTTTCCTAAAACTTCTATACATTGTTCATAATGTTTTTTCGAAAAATCTGAGTCTACAAAATTAAATAAATATTGATAAAATATTGTTAAATCATCTACATTCATCTTTTCTTCATCTGGCATTATTACAGACATTTTATATTAATATTTCTTTAAAAAGAATTTTTCAGAAATAAATTATGAATAAAATTATTTTAATTTTTTTATAAATATGAATATAAATAAAGAAAAAAAAGATAATTCTAATGATTTTGAAGAAAAAAATGATGAGTTAAATAATAATGAAAATGAGAATTTAAATGAAGAAGAAGATGATAGATTATCTTATTCTTTAATAACTTTAGGTTTAGAAAATTTAATTCATATATTTGAAGAAAATAGTATTTCTTTTATAGATTTATTACTTTTATCAAAAGAAGATTTAATTGAACTTCAACTTGAAATGTATCAAAGAAATAGAATATATCATTTTTCAAAATCTTTTACTAAATATGCTAAAAATTATTCTATTAATGAAATAAGTGATTTTTTCACTTTTAATAGACAATTTATTTTTAATTCTGCTATTTATGATAGAGTTGTTACTTTAAATAATGATAATGAAGTAGATTATCAAAGTACTGGAACCTTTTTTTTTAATAATAATGATGATAATAATCAAAAACCAATTAATAATATTAGTAATTTAAATCATAGTTTTAATGAAGATAATTCTATTAATTTAAATAAACCTCAAATTGAAGTTTATTCTAAGAAATTAATAAAAAAAGATAATAATAACAATAATTCATCTTCTAAAAAAAATGATAATAAAAACAAAGAAAAAATTTCATTTAAAAAGAAAAATAAAATTTCATCATTTAATAATAATTTAACTAATGATAATTATCAGCATAAAAGATATAATACAGATATTTCAAATAATAAAAAAAGTAAAAATCCAATAAATAAAAATTCAATGAAATCAAAAAGAGCTTTTCAAAAATATTTAGAAATTCAACAAGATGCAGATTTAATATTAGAAAAATTAAATAAACAAAGAGAAGATAGTGAAATTAGGAGATTAAAATATCAAAATTTATTGTATAAAACAAAAAAAGTAAAAACAATTTCTTCGAAAAAAATAAATAAAAAAAATTATTATTATTCAGATTTAAATGATAATAATGAAGAAGAAGAATTTAAAAATAATCATTTAAATAATAATAATTATAATATTGAAATTGATATTAATGAAGAATATGAAAAAATGATTTATTTAATTGAAGAAATAGAAAAAAATAAATTAGATGATAATATTATTGATTACTTAAATCAAATTAAATCTTTTATTAATGAAAAAGGAGTTGAAATTACTTTAGAAGATATTGAAGAAATTATCAATGAATTAAATAATATTTTACTAGTCATAAATAATAATAAAGGAAATTTCAAATATGATAGAAATAATAATAATAAAAATAAAAACATTATAAATGATATAAATAATGATAATTCAGAAGATAAAATCAATAACAAAGAAAATTATTTTGATACTATAAATAATAATGTTGATGAAGTAGAAGAAGTTGAAGAAGAATATGAAAATGATTCAAATAATGAATCAATAATTAATAGAAACAAATAAAAATTTTTATTTTTTATAATAATTGTATCTAAACCTATTTTTTTTAAAAAAAAATAATTTATAATTATAAAATTAAATGTTAAATGTAAAGAAGGATTTGATTTATTTCAAAATTCATATTATTGAATAACATATGAATATTATAATTTATATAATGAAAATGAACATATTATATGTAAAAATTTATTTTAATTGTTGTGATCATATATTTATATTTTATTTTAAACTATTTCAAATTTTATAATTATCATAATCATTACAATTTTATTAAAGGGTATTTATAAAAATGTTTAATTGAAAATAGAAAAAAATTAATTAAAATTTATTTATTCATTTTTATTTTTTATTTATTTTCTTCTTCTTTTTTCTCTTCTTCTTTATTTTCTTCTTCTTTTTTTTCTTCTTTTTTATTTTCTTCTTCTTTTTTTTCTTCTTCTTTTTTTTCTTCTTCTTTATTTTCTTCTTTTTTCTCTTCTACTTTTTTCTCTTCTTCTTTTTTTTCTTCTTCTTTTTTCTCTTCTTCATTTTTTTCTTCTTCTTTATTTTCTTCTTTTTTCTCTTCTTCATTTTTCTCTTTTTCTTTTTTTTCTTCTTCTTTTTTTTCTTCTTCTTTTTTCTCTTCTTCTTTTTTTTCTTCTTCTTTTTTTTCTTCTTTTTTTTCTTCTTCTTTTTTTTCTTCTTCT
>JAJJLU010004573.1:0-11517 GCA_023807065.1 Isotricha intestinalis | reverse complement strand
CTAATTAATTTTTTTTATTTTTTTATTTATTATTTTAATTTTTTATCTATAATAAATCAATTGACATTCTATCCTCTTACTTCAATTCTTCCATTTTTATTTTTTGCTTTTTTTAATATCATATTTTATTCTATTTTTTCTCCTTTAAAAAGTGAAAAATAATTATCTGATATTTGATAAGATGTTTTACTTTCTTCACTATCATTTTCTATTAATCTACATTCAATCATAAATACTACATTTTTATCATCAATTATAAATAAAAACGTTATTTCTTCAATTTTTTCATGTTCTATAATATTATTTAATTCATATTTTAATTTCACTTAATTTTTAAAGAATTTGAAAATATTAAAAATTTAGAATGTATGTTTTGAATATAATTTAATAATATGATTTTTATCTTTAATTATAATACTCATTCTTTTTCTTTCAGAAGAAAAATTTAAAACATTTAAAACATTAAAAGTTTGAATATTATTATCAATTCTAATTTCTCTAATTTCATTACTTGATAATAAAAAAGTATATCCTTGTTCATGAGCAGTTTTTACTAATTCAACATCATCTGGGGACACTCCAGAATATTGAAAAGCTTTTGAATTTGAACATACACATTCATGTGCTATTGATATTGCTGTCCAAAATTCATTTATAATTCTAAATTCTTCATTAAAAAAATTATTTATATTATTTTGATTTATTTGAGTTTTATGTATTTCTGTTATTTTATTTATTTTTGATTTTAATATACTTTCATTATTAAATTGAATTAATTGAGTAAAAAAATTTTTTGGTATTCTCATTATTGAATTATTATTCTTTTTTATATTATTAATATTTACATTTTTATTACTATAAATTTCATTAATTATATTATTGGGATCTTCTTCATATTCTTTATCATATTCATAACATTTTCCATATATTATACAATATTTAAATTTCATTTTATTTGCTGTTAATGTTCCAGTTTTATCACTAACAATATAATTTCCATTTCCTAATTCTTCTATTATTGAAACTGTTTTTGCTTTTGCAAATTTATTTCTTATTTTAGAATATAATTCTACATCCCATGATATAAAAAAACCTTGATTCATTTTTACTATTTCCATAGTTATAATTAAACTAATTGGAATTAAAGTATTTAAAAGAAGAAAATAAGTAAAAAATGCAATAAAACTTTCTAATTTATGATTTCTTTCTAATAATATAAATCTTTTATAATAATTTTCAAAATGATGATATTTTAAATCATTAACAAAAGAACTTATAGCACATAAAATAATTAATAAAATAAATATACCAATTAAATATTTATTCATTTTCTTTTCAATAATACTCATTTTAGTTCTAGGTCTTTTAGAATTTAAAATAATTTTATTATTCATTCCAGTATATAAAACAAAACCAATAATCCAATTTGTATTTTTTAATATACTACCTTTTAATAACATTTGTCTTTCTGTAATAGGAAATTTAATTTTTTTCTTATTATTATTAATATTATAAGAAATTGAAACTCTACCATCTAATTTATGTTAATTTGAATTTGGAGGATCACATTGACAATAACCTTCAAATATAATATTATTAAATTTTTCATTATTAATTGGATTTTCTTCATTAGAATTTAATAAATTTTTAAATAAACCACATAAATTATTATTAGCAATTTTTGGTTTTAAATTTTTTTCTCCATCTAAAGATGAAGTTTCAACATATGCCATTCCTTCATTTAAATACTATCAATTATTATTAAATCACTTGGAATTTGTTTATTTTCATATACAAGTATTAATTCTCCAATTTGAAGAGAAGAACTAATTGTTCTAATAAATTTTCCATCTCTATATACTATAATTTTTTCATTATTATTTATTCTATCATATTTTAATCTTGCTAAATCTTCTATTAAATCTCTTATCATACTTACACTTAATACAAATATTAATAGAAATATTGCAGTCATTGATGATAATGGACTTATTAATGGAATTGATTGAATTATTGCAGTTGCTAAAAAATATATATTTGGTAATCTTGCAAATTGAATTAATAAACTTTTTGGAATAAATGTTATTATATTATATTTTGTTGTGTTTATTGTGTTATTTTTTATTTTTTGTTCTATGTTTTTAATATTGTTATTTATGTAAAATTCTTGAAAATCTATTTTTTGATTTATTGTTTTTTCTTTATGTAAATTATTATATTCCTCATTTTTATTCATTATGTTTTCAATATTATAATTTTTATCTAAATGAATTCTACTGTTATGTTTGTTTAAGTTATAATCGTCATTTAAGAAACTTAAGTTTTTTAAAAAATTTTTTGATCTTTTTGCATTTATTATTGAAAAATATTTATTATGTAATCTAAGGTTTGATTGACTTTTTTGTAAATTATAACTTGTTGAATTTAAAAATGTATGTTTTTTGATTTTAAATTTTTTATTATTTATATTATTTTTTTCTTTATTTCCATTTGAAACTTTTATTGGAGATGTATTTATTAAATTAATATTTTGAGAAAGAATATTCTGTTCTTCTTTTATCTCATTCATTTATTAATTTTTTAATATTTAAATTTTAGATTATTTTATTATATTGTTTCATTAATATTATTTTAATATACTTCATTATATAAATTTTTCTCTTATTTAAATATTTTTATTCCACTTTATAACTGATTTTTAAATATTTCTTTTTTGATTCAATTGTTAATGACATTTAATATAAAATTCTTTTTTATTAACATCATTTGTTATATTTTGCTTTTTAATAATAAAAATTGATGTAATATTTTTTAATTCATATTGTAATTAAAAGAATTTCTTTTATAATTAAATTAAAAATTCTTCTTGTTTTGCGTTAGAAATTATTTGTTTTAAATAATTTTTTGATAGTTAATTTATTCTTAAAGAAAAAAATAGAAATTTGGTTAGAATATGAATATACTTTTTTTTTATTTTAAATAAAAAAAACTGTTTATTTATGGCATAATTTTTTGAGTTAAATATAAATTTGAATAATAAATTTAAACCAAATCATAAATCAAGTTGTGGATTATAATAATTATAAATTAATATTAATGAAATCATTTTGAGATATGATGATATAAATTTTTTATAAAAATAAATTAATATTTATATAAATATATATAATAATTTTATTTATTTAAATAAACTAAACTTTTAATTTTTTTTATCAAAAATTATCTTTGAAAAATTGCATAATTATTAAATGATATTTTTAAAATTATAGTCATAAAATAGTTTTTCATAATAATATATATAAAAAATATTTTTTTTATAAATAAATGATTGATGGTAATTATAATGAATATGAATATTTATTAAACAAATCAAATAATCTAGAAATACAAATAAAAGAAATATTAAATACAAATATTAATTTTTCAAATGAAACTTATCCAATATTAATTGGATATTTCATTAGTTATTTTTCAACAAAACACAATAAAGACCTATCCCAAAATGATATAAAAGAAATATTACATAATTATCAAAAAGAAAATTTACAAGGAAAAAATTTCAATGACATTTTTAGTACAATCGCATTTATTTTTTGTCAGAAATATTTCTCAATAAATAATAATAAAAGTAACCAAAATCAAAACAATTTTTACTCAAACCAAAATAGCAATTTCAATCAAAACAATTTTAACTCAAATTAAAATAACAATTTCAATCAAAACAACATTTTCTCAAACCAAAATAACAATATTTCAATCAAAACAATTTTAACTCAAATCAAAATAGAAATTTCAATCAAAACAACATTTTCTCATACCAAAATAACAATAATAATTTCAATCAAAATAATTTTAATTCAAATCAAAATAGAAATTTCAATCAAAACAATCCTTTCTCAAACCAAAATAACAATAATAATTTCAATCAAAACAACATTTTAAATTCATTTTCTAATCATTCATCTTTTTTAAACAATCAAAATATACAAAACAACAATAATTTCAATTCAAATATCTTAAATAATAATTAGCCATCATTTAACAATCCAAATAATAAAAATATAAAAAATTCTTTTATTGAAAATAGTATACAAATACAAAATTTCGCTTTAAACGATGAAGAATATGCAAAAATGTTAGAAGAAGAAGAAAGATTTCGTTTTAACAAAGAACAAGAAAATAATAAACAATTAAAAAAATGTGAAATATGTCTCGAAGATTTTTCCTTATTAAATTCAAATAATTACTTCTTAACATGTAATTGTTACAATTCAAGATAAATGTTTTGATGATTATATAAAAAGTCAAGTAGAACAAAATAATTTACCAATAAAATGTCCTTCATGTGGAAAAGAAGTTCATCCGAATTTTATTCAAGATTCATTAAATTCAAACAAGAATTATTAAAAAAATATTTTAAATTTTCAATGAATAAATTTTTAAATGAATATAATAATGAATATTCATCTTGTCCTACTCCAGGATGTGAATATGCATTTTTTTTTAATCCTGGTGAACATCATTTTAGATGTCCTTTATGTAATAAAGAATATTGTTTAAATTGTAAAGATGAATGGCATAGAAATTTAACTTGTCAACAATATAGAGATAGTAAAGATGTTAATAAGTTAGATAAACAATTTATGGATTTTGTTAAAGGTGCTAAATTTAAAATGTGTCCTAAATGTAAATTTTGGGTTGAAAAAAATAAAGGGTGTAATCATATGAGATGTAGATGTGGTACTGATTTTTGTTATCTTTGTGGAGATTTTATGGATATGAAAAAAGGACATAAATGTAGGAAAAATTAAAAAGTTTTTTTTAATTAGTTTTTATTATTTTTTTTATTTTATTTTTTGTTTTATTTGTTTTTATTTGTTTTTATTTATTCTTTTTAAATTTGTTTATAATTTTTTTTTTTAAGTATTAGTTTAATATTTAAATATAGGAAAATTAATATATAAATTTTTAATCCCATAAAATTGATGCTTTTGCTGAAATTATTCCATCCATTGGATTAACTGGCATAATATATCCTCTTTTAAAAGTTCTTTCTGAATATTTTGGTTTTTCTTTAATTTGTATATTTCTACCTTTATAAATTTTATTTATATTATAATATCCGTCATCAAAATTTAAAAAGTCGTTTTCAATTAATTTAAATAAAGATTTATTATCTTTTTTATTATTATCATAATCTAATTCATATAATTTATTTTGAGTATTATTATAATAATTTTTATAATTATTATTATTAATGTAATAATTATTTGATAATGGATTTTCATTTATTATATTTCTTCTTGAATATATTTGTTTTATATTTATATTTTTTTTTGGAGTGTGTTTTTTTCTTTGTGTCGTCATTAAAAAATTATTCTTTAAAATTTTTTTTTGGATTTGAAAGAATTAATGGAATTGAATTTGTAATTTTTACTAATTCTTTAAATTTACTTTTTTTGTTTACATTATTTTTATTCTTCTTCATAATTTTTCTTTTCTTTTGTTTTATTTGAAAATATATTTTTTATATCTTCCATTTTTTTTCTTCTATTTTCAATATAATTTTGTTTTTTCTTTTCTTCTTCTTCTTCTTTTTCTTTTTTTTCTTTATTATTATTATTTTTATTTTCATAATATATATTTTGATTTTTTTTAATTTTTAACATTCTAATAAAAATATCAATTTTTTCAATATCTCCAGTAGGAATTTTTTTTCTTCATATTTCATTTTTTCATTTATAAAATTATGAGTATTAATTTGAATATTATTAGCATCAGAAATTAAAGGACTATAATTTATTTTGGGGATTGGGGATTGGGCCCAATCCCCATATCTTTTGAAATATAAAAATTATTCTTTTTTTATCTCATATATAAAATAATCATTTATTTCCAATTTTATATATTTAATTTATTTTTTTTCATATTTTAAACTGGAATAATTTTTATTTTTTTTGATTTTTCAAAAATTTTAATTCTAATTTATAATAAATCAATATTATTAATATTAATTTTTATAAATAATCTTTATTAATACATTAACTTATATAATTTATGAATTTCAATATATAAATTTTCTTCTTCAATCAAATATTCCAATGGGAATATTATAATTAAATTAATAAAATCTTTAAATAGAACATAATACATACGTATAAAAAGTAAAAAAGAAAAAAATAAAGGTATACATCCAAAAATAAAAATAAATAAAACAATTTTAAATGAATGATATATATTATCAAGTTTTCCTTTTTCTAAATTCTTTAAAATAAATTGTGTTTCTCTATAAGATAATAATAAATAATTTAAAATAAAATCATCACAATTTGAAAAAGATTTTTCAATAATTCTCAAATCACTTAAAACTTCATTTGACTTATTTATATCTATAAATATATCAATAATATGTGAAATTTCAATTTCTAATTGAATTAAACTTTGTTCAATTCCTTGAGTAATAAAAGAAGACCAAAAATTAAGACAAATATCATATTTAGTTTCATTATAATAAAATAAATGAAATATAATTTCGCAAGCATTATTATTATATAATGTAATTAAAAGTAAATTATTATTATTTTTTGAAGTATCTAAATTACTTGAATATGGTCTCAATAAATTATTAAATTTTTTAATTTCTATTTCTTTTTCATCAGGTATTTCAAAATAATATTTCTTATTTTCTAAAAGTGTATAATTTTCTTGTGTATATATTTCATTATTAAAAGTTATAGGACTATTACCTGAATTTATTTGATTTAATTTTTCTTTTTTTTCTTGAATGAAAGAAAAAAAATATATAGTTTGGTTTTTTATTTTTGAAAAAGATATAAATGATGAAACAATAATTTCTAACAATGTTGTTTTAAAATCATCGAATTCTAAAAATTTTTTTTTTTTCTTTTCATATAATAAATACATAATTATATAATATGATATTATTATAATTGATACAATAATTATTTTAACTGCAAATATTATATTATGTATAAAAAAATATCTTTTCATCATTTTTATTTTTTCTTGTTTTTCAAGATTTGATCCAGCCATTTTTGATAATTTTTTTTTTGAGATTTTTTTTTTTTTTTTATTATCTTCTTCATTGTTGACCTTTTTTTTTTCGTGTTTAATTGTTTTTAAATTATCACTACTATTATCTTCTTCAGATTCATTTTCATTTAAATGTTCATCATTTTTATTTTCTTCATTTGATTCATTTTTTAATTTTTTTTTTAAATCATCTAAATATTTAATATATTTTTCAAATGATTCACAATAAAATTTTACAATTCTAATAATTAAATTTGATTCACTTTGATATATTTTATTTACAAACCGTAATAAAACTCCAAAAAAAATAAGAAATAAAATCCAATTTATAATAAAATAATATTGAGGCATTTTAAATCTTGAATTCTTTAATTTTTTTTTTTTTTCATATATATTTAAACCATTTATCTCATTTAAATTTAAATAAAATATACAATATTGAATAATACTATCAATATAAACTTCAATATATTGTTCATTTCGAAAAAGATAATTTTCAAATTCAGGAATTATTTTCTGTGTAAAGGTAAAAATAAGATATAAAATATCATTTAATTTACAATTATATGTAGTAAAATTTTCAAAAGTATTACCATAAATTTCTATTTTATAATCATTTCCAAGTAATATTTGAAAATCTTTATCTAATTTTATTAATTGGTCAGAATTTTCTTTTAATATTTTAATTTCAAAATTAAATAAAGTTTTAAAATCTGATGCACAAAAATTCTCATTAATACATGTTTGGTTTCCAATGACATTATATTTTAACAACTTTAAATCACTAACTGAAAAATAAATACTATATAAAATAATTTTTGTTTTATTAAATATCATATTTTGAAAAAGGTAATCTTGAATAATTTCAAATTTTGATTTTATTAAATTATTATTCAAAATTATAAATATCATTGTTAATAATGCAAAAATCAAACTTATTATATTCATTATGACTATTAAATTTGGAATTTCATTATTATTTATTTTTGATTTCATATCTTGATATGGAATATAATATTTTGATTTATTTAAATTCTTTAATTTTTTACTTTTATTTAAAGGATGTTCTTTTTCAATTTTTTCATTTTGATTTTTTTCATTATCTTTTTTAAATTGAATATCTTTATTATCTTCATTTTCATTATTTTGATTATTTAAATTATTAAAATCATTTAATAATTTTATTCTTTTATTGTCATCATTTATTTTAAATTCATTATTGAATGTTTCAGACATAAATGTAATATTTTGTTGTTGAATTAAACTATTTCTTTCTTTAATTTCAAATTCAGAAAAAATATCCCTATTAATATAAACTCTATAATAAATATATTTATTGTTTAAAAATGTATGTTTTGTTATTTTATATGAAATATGAAAAGATTTATGATTATTATTTGTATTATATTCATTAATTAAATCTAAATAATCTTTATTTTCATTATCTTTCAATGAATTTTGAGCATTTTTAGCTAAAGAAGAATATCTTTTCTCAAATTTATATTTTTCTTTACTTAATTCTTTAATAGATTCAAGAAAAGAATTTATTTTTTTTTCAAAATAATAAATATCATTTATAATAGGATATAAAGTTCCTTTTAAATCAATATTTATTTTTTCAATAACATAATTTTCAAAATCAAATTTAATTAAATTTAATAAACATGGAATAATAATGGAAATATTATATCCAATTATATGTTTACTTAAACCAAAAGGATAATTTTCTCTATTATAAATATTGTTATTTAATTCATAAGAATAAAATGGTATAGTCATTGAATCAATTGTTAAATTTTTATCTAAAAGGATTAAAAAATCTTTATCTTTAAATTTTTGTAATAAACCGATATAAATTGAACCAATTGATAAATCAGGTAATAATTTGAAAAAACCTTTTATATTATATAATTCATTATTTTTTCCTTTTAATAACAAATCTTTTTCTTTTTTAAAAATTTTATGTAAATTTGAATATTTTAATCCTTCTTCAAATAATTCTTGATGAAAATTAGAAATACATTTGGGAATTAAATCTTTTATATTTAAATTAATAATATCTTTTGAAATATAATTAAATAAATATATAAAATTAGATGTTACATAAATTATTTTTCCTTTAATTACATAACTATCAATTAAAATTATTGATGATATTTCATAATCAAATAATGTATAATAAAATTGCTCTTTTTGAATTGCTTTTATATTTTTTAAATTTGAAATTTTAGTTTCTTCTTGCTCATATAAATCAATATCTTGAATAATATTTTTTAAATATAAAGTATAATCATTTTTTATTTCTTTATTAAATGGATTTAAAGAAATTATGTGTTCCCAAATTGATAAAATTTCATTTCTTATATTTAAAATTAAATTTCCGTTTTTAATAAAATCAGGGACTAAATTATTTGTAATATTATTATTTCTTATAATATCAAAATAATTTGATTGTTCACATGCAGCATCATAAATTTTTAATTTTAAATCATTTATTAATTTATAATATAAAATAACTTTTCCTATTTCAATTTTATTTATTTGATCTAAATTTGATTCTTTAAATTTTTTTATTATTAATTGTTTTGAATCTTCAATTAATGAAAATTTCATGAAATTATTATAATAACCATTAATTTTATATTTTGAGCAATAATACATTGCAAGATTATAATTATTTAATCTATTTAAAAGAAAAGCACATAAAATTAAAACGATATCATCTTTTAATTTATCTAACATTGAATGTAATAATGTATATATAATACTATAAATTTCAAAAAGTATTATATTTTGATGATAATATTTTTTTATTAAAAATTTATTCTTTGAAAAATTGTCATACATTTCTTTTAAACTTATATCATTACAAAAGAATTCTTTAAAAGAATTAACTATTCCTATTAATAAAATTTTATTGTTCTCACTATCAATTTTTAAAAGATGATAAATATTATTATTAAACATTTCAACATCTTTTAAGCAAGAAGAATGCAATATATATAAATTTGTTAATGAATTCTCTTTTTGAAAATTTAAACATAATTTAATTATTATTCCTAAACTAAACCAACCAAAACATATAAAAAAAAAAACTTGTTTGAAACTTAAAACTTCTTTGATAAATAAAGACAATGTAAACCACATTGAAAAAGTCCATCCACACATATTTATTAAATTCATAGTTTCATTATAAAAATATACTTTTTTTAAATAATAAAATAACATAATTAAACAATCAATGATAATATTAATTCTACCTAAAAGTCTGAGCCATATATTGTCTCTACCATATACAAAAACATAAAAACCAATTATATTAGATAAAATACAAAAAATATTTGAATAAAAATGATAATTTGAATTAATTTTTGAATAAATATTCATTGATTTCATATTTCCTATTGTTCCTGTATATCTTGTTAATAAAAATAAATAAAATATGGAAATAAATAAAAATATAAAACACATTATTATTAAAAGTATATGCTTGATTGAATAACAATCAAGTTCAATAAATTTTACAATTGAATCTTTACAATATGTTACTGATAACATTGCATTTATATGAAAAATAAAAAAATAATTTATATAAAAAAGATTAATATAATTGAATAATTTTATCAATTGTTGATTTGGATTGTTTTTATTTTTAATGATAATTATAATAAATATAATAATTATAATAATAAAGATAAAACAACCAATAAGAGAAAAAATATATTGAAATTTATTTTTTATCATATCATGATAATAAATATGTGATTTAATATTATTCATCATATTAATTAATTTATCAATTTGAACTACCTTTAAAGGAATCCAAGTTATAGATATAAAAAAAAATTGTGAAAAATAAACAATTTTAAATAATATTTCAAAAAGTATATTATTTGGTTGATATTGATTTATTATATAAAAAAATTCATATATTATATAAATAATTTTATTTGAATAAATATCTAAAAGTTGTAATGTATCTTTTAAATCTATTAAAGAAACTAAATTTGAATCTACCATAGTTAAATAATATTATAACATTTTTATTAAAAATAATCTTTATATAAGTAAATAATTTAAAGATAATTAATTTTGAAAAAATAGAATAATTCAAAAATAATATAATATATTTATAAATTTATCACCAGAAGATAAATCAAATTTTCAAGAAGTAGAATTTGAAAACATAGAAGAAAAAATACCAGAAAATATATTTAACGACTGTGTGAATTTACAAAAGATAAACATTCCATACAAAACAAAATTATCAAATTTAAAAAAAGCAAAATCAACAACAATAAAAGACTTAATAAAATATGATAAAGACAATGAAAAATATAGAAAATATTTAATATCAATGATAAATAATATTAATTCAGAAAATAATAGAATAAATGGTGAAATAAATTCCTTAGAAGAAATATCATCAATGATATCTGATGTATGTATTAAAATAAAGAAATT
>JAJJLU010004572.1:0-11532 GCA_023807065.1 Isotricha intestinalis | reverse complement strand
ATAGTTTCAACAGAATTTTTAAATTTTTTTAAATTTTTTATTTTTTCAAATTTTGTTTTAAATTTCTTTAAATTTAAATAAAAAAAAAATATTTCCCTGCCTTTAGAATCTGATGCTGATATTGAAACTATTTTAAAAAATAATATTTACTATATCATTATAATATCTTTAGATTAAAATGTACTTAATTTAGAATAAAATATATAGTTTCAACGGATTTTTACATTTTTTTAAATTTTTTAAAACTTAAATTTTTTTAAATTTCAAAAAAAAAAAATATCCCCTGTCAAAATTTTAAACTTTTAAATTTTTTAAATAAAAAAAAAAAAATTTCCCTGCCTCAAAATAATAATTAATTATATAATATCAAGCTATAATTTGTAATCTTAAAAAAATTTTTTATTATCTTCAAAAAATAATGATTATTTTTTAATTCTATAAGACTCTTCTTTTCATTTAGATTTTTTAATAAATAATTCTTTTTGATAAGTTTAATGATTTTAAAATCCTAATTTATCAATAAATACTTATTATAAAATACTTGAATGAGATAAGATATTAATTATAACTGATTTCCATAAATCCTTTCTTATATATATTTGAAAATAAAATCAAATCATTAATATTAATCAAAATTATAAAAAAAATATATTAGAGAAAAAAACTATAACATTTATTAAAAAAAATTTTAAGAAGAAATGTTGTAATTATGCATAAGTACCCTTAATTCTTCTATTGAATTAGGAGCTTCATTACTGTTTAAAGGAGAAATCATAACTTGGAAATTCCATATATTTTGAGAAGGTTGCCTTTTAAATATACCTAATAATAATCCAACAGTTTCAATTCCTTGTCCAAGAATATGACATCCAATAGGTTTATCTCTATCAAATAATCTAATAAAAGCGGATCTTAAACCAACCATGCTATTACCTTTAAAACTATTAACAATAACAGCTAAAAAACAAATATTTGTATTAATTATTGTAAAATCAATAGATAACACTTCATCATCCCCTTCACCAATTCCAGATTTATTGTCTCCATAATGAACTATACTACCATCTATAGATTTAAGATTTTTATGATATATAATATCAATAACATTAAATTGTTGATCAAAAGAAATAATAGAAGCATCTAAATCATAAATATTACCTGGTAAAATATCCCATCCTAAACCAACATAAATTAATTGACAATCAATATTATGCCATGTTTCAGGAATAAATTGAACTTCTCCAGGTAAAGGATGTCTAGGTTTATAATTTATAATATTTGAATTAAATGATTCTGAATATCCTTTCAAAAGAACTTTTAAACTAGGATAAGATTCAGTTATTATATGACCTTCTATTGGGTCAATCATCACTTGAAAGTACCATCCATTTGTTTGAGGATTTTTTTTCAACAGTCCTAATAATAAAGCAATACAATCTTTAGTTTTATTTAAAATAAATCTTCCAATTTCTTGATTATTAAATAATCTAATATATGCTTTTTTAGCTTTAATTATATTATTTTTTCTATAGCTATTTATTGCTACAGCTAATGACAATACAGTTTGAGGAATTTTATTTAAATTTACTAATATCACTTCATCATCTCCTTCTCCAACTCCTGTTAGATTATCTCCATAGTGTTTTATTGCGCCTTGTAAACCTTTTAAATGTGAGTAATATATTGACTCAATTACTTCATTACATTCATCAAATGCAGTGACTGATCCATCTAAATCAAATGTATCATTCTTATCAAAATCCCATCCTAATCCTATATTTATTGTTTCAAAGTTTATTGGAAACCATTGTCCTGGGACAAATATTATTCCTGGATTCTTTTCATTAAATGGGTTTGATGCTTTGTATTTGCCTTTTTTATTATAATTTTTATTTTTTTTAGACTCACAAATACCCATTTTATGTTTTTTTAGATTAAATTAAATAAATAAAGAACAATTAAAAAAGAAAAGAATCTTTTTTGAAACAAAGGATTTTTTAATATATCATGAAATAAAAACTTTTCAAATCAATGGGGTTAAAATGAAAATGAATAATATTTATCTTATTTTGTAATTCTAAAAAATTGAATAATGAGATAAAAATGATGTTATAAAAAAATATTTTAATTTTAAATAAAGAATTTATAATATTTAAAAATAATTTTCAAATGTAAATTTAAAAATTTTTAATTATTTTTTAATTTATCTTATAAAAAATAAAAGGAACTTGAGGAATAGAATATTTACTAATTAATGAAAATTATTTTTAAATTAATATAATATAGAGATCTAAAAGGACTTAGAAAACCTTTAATGAACTGAATATAATTTTGATTTAATTTCATTTAAATTTTTTTATTTTATTAACTCAAAATTTTAATGAATTTTCATATTATTATCTTTTGAAATATTTTTAAGATTTATGATGACTAGTAAATTTAGAAATTATTCATCATTAAAAAATCAAATGATATAATACAATATAAAATATTATGAGATTCTTAAAATATAAATAATTCAGAAAAATTAAAAATAATTTTTAAAATTATATTTTTAGATATGTATAATTTAAAATAATTGTTTTTTTCTAATTACTAATAAAAAGATGAAAATTAATAAAAAAACTTATTCATTCAAACTTTTGGTATTCAAACTACTTTTATAAAGGTCATTTTTTCCTATAGAATAAAAAATTTTTTCCGCAATCAAATAAATTAATAATTGTTAAAATTTGAATATTTAAATAAAGTAGTCTTTTATGAAATAGATGAAAAAATGTGGATAGGGTGAGCTCCTATGCTTTATTTGATTTTTTTACTTTTTTTGAAATAATAAATTGATTTATTTATTTTTTATTGATAAGGGAATTATTTTGTTTTTTTTTATGATTTTTATATTTTACTGAATTTTGAAAATTATAATATATCCCGAGGTTTTGGGGCGATGGGCAATGGGTGGAATAGTGAATTTAATCTTAAGAAAGATGAAAGGTTGAATTATCGTTTAAGTGTTTTTGATTTGGAACAGTTAATTAATTTATTTTTTTAAAATAATATTTCTTTCATTGACTTATCATTTTTAACAAGAAATGTTAGAAATGGATGAAAAAATGTCCATGGATGCGTCCGCGGACAGGACACCCTACAGATATTTTTTCATCCTATCATCTTTTAAACATAAAAATAATTTTCATTTTCAAAAGAAAATGCTACAATTAAATATTCATATTATTACAAAAAATACTATTTTTTCATTCATATGCTCAAATTCAATAAAAAAAATTTTTGATTAAATTAATAAATCATGAATCATCATCAATTTTCCTAAATATAAAAAACATTAATTATTCATATCTAAAACCCTTTTTAAATCCCAAAAAACTTCAAATAAAATCCTTCTTTAAATAAATGAAGTTCCTTAACAACAATCTTATAAGATTAATTTCCTCATATTAGATTTAGTTAATTATTTATTAGTAATATTTTATATTGATGTTTTTTAAGAAAATTAATAAATATTATGATGAGCTTTTTGATATTTTTCTATTCAATATACAGAAATTTTTTAGTTATTAATCATTATTTAAATCTAGATATTTGATTATTTGAAAATTCCAATAGATTAATATATTTTATTATATCTTTATAAAAATTATTAATACATAATTCAAAAATTAAAACAATAAATAGAAGATTTTGTTTTTCCTACTCAATATTCTCTACTAATATTACTTTTGCTTTTAATATTTTTTTATTTTTTATATATATAATTATGATTAAAAGATATAGTATGAATTCTTTTATTTAAGATAATTAATTTTCATTTAAAATATCTATTATATCATTAATTTGTTCATTTTATATTCTTTCTATTCTCATAAAATATCATTATGTCTAACTTTTTTTTAATCATTTTCATTAAAAGCTCCATTAAATATATTTTTGTTTATATTTTTCATTAAATTTTTATTTTTTTTTGTAAAACAATATTATTCAAAATTCAATTATTTTTTGATAATGAAAATGGAATTTCTCATAATATTATAAAATATCTTTTGATTCAACTAAATTAATATATTAAAATAAAAATAATTTCTATGAAGAGAAATTTTAATTTGAAGTAACTTTTTCATTCAACTGGACACGGAAAATCATCACCCTTTACTTTCATATAACAATTATTTGATATATTATAATAAAAAATCACTTAAGCAAAAACTTTCATTAAATGAATATTCTTTTATTAAATATTCAATATGATTTAGAACTTAAAGGGGTTTATTATAGGTACATTGAGAAAAATACATTTTTGAACCCTTCACATTTTTCAATAGAATAATCAAAATCCTTAATTCAAAAAATCTTAATTAACTTTTATAAAGTTTCTTTTTGGGAAATTTTAAACTTTAAAAAAGTGAAAAGAAATGATTAATTTATTGGAATATTTCCTAACTCTGATTCTTGTCTAACATACCAAAATGATATTGTATTTAATTAATTATTATCTCTAACAATTAATAAATCCCAGCAAATACCAAAATTCAAAAATATGATTGAAAAAAATGATGTTATAATCATAGATTTATGAGAATGAAAATCTTCATTAAGAAGAGTTAAGGGTATTTATATGAAAAAATTTTAACAACATTTTTTTTAATTATTTTTTATTTTTTTTTTAAATTTCTTAAATTTTGTTAATAAAATATACAAAATATTTAACTAAAATATTTGGAGACATGTTCATCAACATTATTTTTTTAGTATATTTTATTTGAAATCCAATATCGTTTAAAAAATTGATTTTAAAATTGATTTATGATATTTAAATTTTCTTATAATAGAATATCATTAAAAAGTTAGATAATTTACAAAATCTTTAAAAGGTGTTATACATTTTTCTTCACATAACATTATTAAAATAATTGAAAGATTGATAAACATATTTTAAAATTATTTGTATGAATATCCTTTGAAAAAATAAAATTAAATAAACAAAATAATTAAATTAGAATTATTTATTTTATATTAAAATTAATTGATAATTCAAATATTCATGATAAAATTTATATAAATAATATAATTTCCATTTTTATAATTTTCCAAAATGAAAAAAATTTATCATCATAATATAATAACACAATTTATAAAAGAGAATTATAAATAAAATTATTATTTAATATCTTCTTGTATTAATATTTGTTCCAATTCATTTTTAGGAATAATTTTTAACATATTTTTTTCTTCAATCATTTCATTATTTTTATGAATAATTCTTGGAATAAGAAAAATAACTGTACTTAAAATTAAAATCCATAGTAATCCTAGAGCAGAATAGATAATTGTTTTTTTAATTCTCTTAACAGTAATAATCATTTTATTTTTTAAATAAGTACTCAATTTATTTGATGAATTTTTAATGGCTTGTTCAATAATTACAGATAAATAATGGCTTTTCTCATCATTGATTATTAACATTGGATTTAAAGATTTATATTCTTCTATTAGATTCTCATCACTAGGATATAATTTATTAATATGATCTGATCTATAATAAATTTCATCATAATTAAATCCTTTTTCTTTTCCTTTGTTTAAAGTTTCTTCTAAAAAATTTACTAAATAATTTATAAGTTGTAAAGAATATATTGAAATTGAATAAATACCATAATATAAAATTCCATCAGAAAAAAATTCACAAGAAAGATTATATTGATTAGTATAATTTTCAAAAAAAGGACAAATATTTCCAAATGTTATTTCATTAAATATTTCAATTTCATCTTTTTCACAATTTTTTAAAGAATTAAAAATATTATTATAAATATCTTGATTAAAATTTAATGTTAAATTTAATGTAGTGTGTAATATATAATAAATATTCTTTATTTGTTCATTTGTCTCCCTGTGTGCATAAAAACATAACATTGTTCTAAAATAATTAATATATTTTACTAAAAATGTTTTCTGATTTAATATTAAAAAATAAAGTGTTGATAAATCATATACATATTTATAATTATTAATTTGATTGATAAATAGGAAAATTAAACACACCGAAAAAATCATTATTGGAATTGTAAAATACAATAAATATCTGTTATCTGTTTTTTTTATATTACATTTTTGTAATCTTTTTTTTTTAATTGAATTTTGTTTAAGATCTAAATCAAAATTAATTTTGGAATCAATTAAATGTTTAGTTTCTAATTCTTCAAATGAAGAACTTAATTCAGTAGTTTCTTTTTGAGAAATTTGAATATGTGGATTTGAAACTAAATGTTCGGGATCGTTTTTATCTTTTTGATTTAATTCAATAAAATTTTCACAATTTTTAATTGCATTCATAATATATTCTGGATTTATTTTAAAAAAAATGTCAGCTGTTTTTTCTTGTTCTTCAATTATTTTAGAAATAATTTTTATTTGAAAATAATAAGAAGAAAAAATAACACAATAAATAAGAGAAAAAAATAATATTGTGTAATTATTTAATTGTTTTCGTGATTTATTATATTCATCTAAAAAAATATCAGAAAATTCTTTTAAATCATCTAACAAAAGAGTTTCATAATTAGATAATATAAAATTAAAATCTCTTTGAGAAAAAGTAATATCATAATCATTTAAATTCATAAAAGAATAAATTGCAAAAATAAATTCTTCTATAATATTAATGACTTTTACTTGAGTAATATTTCTTTCTAGATTTTCAGTTAAACTTACCATTTTAAGAGAATAATTTTCAATTTTCAATTTATTTTCTTTTGAAATAGAATAAATATAAATATTAATTTCATCAATAAGTTGTTTGAATTGAATATAAATATCTTTTAAATTTTTTTTAGAATATTCTTTAAATTCATTTCTTGAAGAATCAAAATTAATAAAAAGTGTATTTTGTAACATAATTAATTGATAAGCATAATAAAAAGCTCTGTTTGAATTTTGCATTAAATCACTCAAAGAATTATGAATTTTAATTGTTTGATAAATTTTTGCACTTATGGAAATACAAAAAGAAAAATAAAAAACCCCGAAAATAATTAAAAAAATAAAATAAAAAAGTATTATAAAAAGCCATATAAATGTAAAAATATTTAATTTATGAAAATCAGTTGAATGACTTATTTCAATTGTTCCTTTATTTATTTCTCTCGTTTCGTTTGTATTTTCTTTTTTTAAATTTGGTAAATTATCATGAGATAAATTTTTTTGAAAAAATCTTTTTTTATTTTTTTTTAAAGATGAAGTTATGTTTTTTTCATCATATAAAATTTCTTCAACTTTAGATTTGTTCTGATACAATTTTACTTCCTCACAAGAATGTTTAGTAAAATCATATACAAAATAATATATATTTTGATAATTAATTTTATAAATATTATCATCTTGAATTTCAATTAAATTAATAATTTTGGATGAAGATTTACTTTTTTTTCCTTCTTTAGAAGGAGAAAAAGATTTATAACTTTTACCATCATCTTTATTTATATTATTATTTTCTTCGTTAATTTCAACTTTTTTAATCTCTTCTTTATTTTCATTTTTTACTTCTTTAATTTCTTGAATATCACTGAAACCAGAATCAACTTCTGAAGAATCTAAATAACTACTATTATTATTGCTTAAAGAATTACTTTCAGAAGATGAACTATCAATATTTTCAGAATATATAGTTATTGTATCTTTATATGATTTTGTTCTGTTTTTTCTATATCTTGGGTCTAAATATAATTTTTGAAAAAAAGTTCTGATATTATCATTTTTATCATTATAGGTTGTATTAAAATAATAATTTTTTTTACTTGGAAAATAATTGATTTCTTTTTCTAATTCAGGAATAAAATCTCCTTCAATATAAATTTTTTCTGCAAAAAATGAGTCTTTTAAAATATCATTTGTTTCTTTTTTTAAAGTTTTTCCTCGTATTAAAGGTTTTTTAACAGTTAAATTATTAAACAATTCCTTTGATATAGTATTTGAAGGATGAAATATTGTATATTCTCTTTCAACTTTTTCATCAATATAATTAAAATGAAAATAATATCCAATTAGTTTCCCATTCATTTTTATTTCTTCAACTTTCATTTTAAATCCTTTTTCATTTAATGACCATGTTATTTCTTTTTCTTGATTAATAAATTTATGTTTCATAATCGCATTTTTAATTGATATTATTTTTATGTTTTCCAAATTTTCTTGTTTATTTACAATTTTAATTATTTCATCATGAAATTCTTTAATTAATGATGAAATATCTATTGAATTACATATAAATTTACTTGTTAATTTTAATAAATGAATTGAACTTGAAGAAAACAAATTTATTATTAATTGTTTATCTGTTATAATATGACATTCAGTTTCTTTTTTTTTATTTGATAATAAAAGAATATCCAGTTTACATAATAAAAAATAATTATGTTCTTCATCAAATTGAATTGATGTTTCAATAGGAAATGGTTCAATATATTTTGATTTTGTTTTTAAATAATAAAATCTTTTTGTTCCTTTATAATTATAAACATCTTTAAAAGAATTTTCAAAAAAAGTTATAATTTCATCATTTAGTAAAGCAGGAAATAAAATTTTAATATTTTTTCCAATTAATTCATTTGGGTAATATCCTAATTTTAATGAAAATTCTTTTGAAATTCTTTCAATTCTTCCAAAAGAATTTCTGCTTAAAGAAATTATACAAAATTGAAACTGAGAACTAGCTATAAAATCATTTTTATTTTTATATTGATTTGAAATTAAATTATCTTTATGTAAATCAATTTTTAAATAATGTTCTGCTTGTTCTTTATCATTTAAAATATCTCTTAAATAAAATCCATATAATAAAATTATTTTTTTATCTTTTTCTTTTATATTTTCAATTTCATGAAATTTATAACGAATTTCATTAATTAATTTATGAATAACAGAACCCATTTTATTTATTAATTTAATTTCCCTATTTTGATTAGAGGATAATAATAAACTCCAAAAAGAAAAATATAATTCAGAAACATTTGTTATTAAATCTATTAAAGTATTTATTTGATATCTCATTGAAATTTCATTTTTATCAAAACGAAAATCAATTGAATCATCTTCAATTGCTTTTTTTGTTCTATAAATAAAAAATTTCTCATCAATACTTGCATATATAAAATTATTTTGTAAATCATAATTTAATTGATATAAAAGTAAATATGCTCCTTTATAATTTTTAAGATAATTTCTTAAAAGAATAAAATGAAGCATTTTTAATAATAAACTATTTTTATATAGCAACATTCTTCTTTTTAAACTTTTTTCAATTATATAATATAAATTGAAATTTTCATTTTCATCATCTAAGAAATTTTCCTCTATTTTTTTATTATACATATTATATTCTAAAAAATTTAACATTAATTCTCTATTTAATGATTTCTTTTCAATTGATATTACAATATTTCTAACTTGAAGAAAAATCTCAAGTTCATTTAATTTTTGAGAATTATCTCTAAAATTAATTACTTTAATTCTAAAAACATAATAATTACTTATTAATAAAAAAATAACGCAAAATAAAATGTAAAAATAAAAATATCCATTTCTTTCTTCATCTTTTAAAGTATAACCTATAAGAACAAATAATCCAGAAAAAAAGTAAACTAAACTTAAAGAATAATTAAATATTTGTCTGAAATTATCAACTCTACTATAAAAATGTTCAGTAAAAAAACTATAAAAAACAATTGTTCCTAAACTAAAAGAAAATAAAGGAATAATTGCTCTGCTATTTCCTATTAAATAATCAATCCCTAAAATTAATAGCATTATAGTTTTTGCCATAAAAACCATTTTTTCTGGATTTGTAATAAAATTCCTTATTATTCCTTGAATTAATTGTTCATTTTTAGAAAAAATTAAAGAAACTCCTAATAAACAAAATATAAATTCTATGATTGTAATAATTATACTTAAAATAAAAAATATTATGTGATTTGAAGAATAACATTTAATTTTATTATGAAAAATTTCGTTTTCGTTTTTACAAAATATAATTGGAAAATTAACTTCTAGAAAAATTATTATAAAAAATTTTACGGAATATCATTTGGTAAAATACAAATATACTTTTTTCAATAAAATTTCTTAAAATAAAAAGTTGAATTTTACATCTTTTAATTGTATTCTTCATATATGAATCTCTTAATAATTTTAAATAAAAAATAGTTCCTGTTACTACAAATACATATGATAAAATTAAAAAAATTTCAAAAAGATAAAATTCATTTGAATAATAATTAGATAAATTTACGTAATTAATTAAATCCATTAATTTAAGAAAAATTGTTGATTTATCTTTCCAAAGTTTTAATGTCTATTAAATATTAAATTCATATTTACTTTTGAACTCATATTCATTGAAAGTAATTGTAAGAAATTTATTAAATCATAAATTATTGAACTTGTTTTTCCTACATTGTAATCATAAAATAAATAATAAAATAATTCGAGATTTGATTTTTGAATTTTTTGATAAAAATTATCTGATTTCATTAATAATTTATAATTATTTAAAAATTTTAATTTAACATATTTTTTATTTTTTTTGGAAAAAAACAATTTTCTAATTATTTATAAATAAATGATTTAACAATTAAAAACTATATAAATTAATAAATTTGAACATTTATTTTGAAAATACAAAATAAAATATATTGAATCTACTTTAAGTATATTTTGTCTAAAAAATTTTAACATTAAATAAAAAATAATATCCACTTTTTCTAAATTAAATCTACAGTTTTTGATTTAAAATTTCATAGTTTTAATTTTTAAATTAATTTTTTTGTTTTATTGTGTTGTTTTAATTTTTTATATAAAAAAAGGATTTAAAAAATTTTTAGTTCACTTGAAAATAGGAGAAAATAGGGATATGATTTATTGTTTAAAATACATATTCATTTGAATAGATAAATTAAAGATTAAATTCCATTAAAAATAAAAAAAAAGTATAAAAAAATGTTTCAAAAAATCAATAATAATTAAAAGACTATTTTTGATAAAATTTTAATTAAATTGAGTTAATATATTTTCCAAAGAATCAGTATTAATACTTATTTCTGAAACATCATGATTATTATTTTTCATAGTTAAAATTTGAGTGAAAACTTCTCCTTGTTTTTCTTTTGAAATTCCAATTTCTAATTCAAAAGAATAATCTTTTCCAACATCTTTTAATTCAATTTTATAAATATTATCTTTAATATAATCTACAACTCCAATTAATTTAATAATATAATTATTAATTTTTTCCATTTTTTTAATTTTTTCAAATAAATCATTTTTAATCACTATTTTTTCATTTAAATCATCAATATTTATATCATTAGTTCCAATAAAATCATCATTATCAATAACGAATTTAACATGTAATAAATATCCAATCGAAAATTTAATTTTTAATTTTTCAGGATTACCAACACACATAAAATTACCTAATTTAAACCAGGAAACAGTATCACATAAAACTTCAGCTTCTTCCATAGA
>JAJJLU010004571.1:0-11532 GCA_023807065.1 Isotricha intestinalis | reverse complement strand
TTTTAATTTTTAATATTTCATTAATCTTTGAATTTTCTTTTTCTTCAATTTCTTTTTTTTCATACATCATCGGACCTTCACTTTCAAATAATATTTTTTAATTTATAAACACTCAAAATTATTAAAAATAATTATAATATGAAATATTATATAATTTATTATGATATAAAAAAGTTTAAATAATGATAGTGATAATATAAATTGAAAATAATGAATAAAATAAAAAATATTATTTTCTAAATATCTTTTTTTATTATTGAAAAGATTAATGTCTTAAATAAATAAATAATATTAGTATTTAACAAAAGAATAATTGTCTGATATAGTAATAACTTTGCGTTTCTTTTTTTCCTTTTTTTTCAAGAATTGAAATAATTAAAATATAAAGAGGAGTTAAAACAATCCATTCAAATGATAAACACCAGAGTCCAGAATAAAGCCAATTAACTTGAGTATGTTTGTACATTGAACAAAAAACAATAATATAAGAAAATAAGAAAACTGTGAAAATAAGCATGATCAAGCATGATATAAATCTTCTAATAAAGAATGGTTTTAAAATTGTATTTTTTTGTTCTTGTATATTTTCTATGTTATTATTTGAGTTAATTAATTCAAGAAGTTTTTCATTTTTTGATCTTGGAATAAGATTAATAATTCTTAAAACCAACATTACAATTATTGACAAAGTAAGTGATAAAATTATTTTAGGAGTTTCTTGAATTAAAGGATAAATAAATTTATTTCTATTAATATCTTTAATTCTTTTTTCAATTATATTTTCAGTATAAAGAAGAGAATTAAATCCAAAAATTAAAACAATATTAAAAGCAAAGAAACAAATATTAATGGATATATGAGTATAAATTGATTTATTCCAAAATGTGAATAAAGGATAAACCTCAAACGCACTTCTTAATACAATTTTAATGAAAGATTTTTCTTTTTTTTTTTCTTTTTCTGAAATTATGTCGTTTAAAGAATTTTCTTTTACTTCATTGTCATTAATATTATATGTATTTACACTTTTTATTTCGTCTTTAATTTCATTAAAAATTTCTTTAACTTCAAAGAAATTATCAAATGGATGATCTTTTGGATTATTATTTTCACTTATAGTATAATCATTACTTAAATTGCTTTCTATACTTTCATTACCTTTTTGATTTGATTTTTCAGATTTTTTGTTTTCATTTTTTTGATTTATAATGTCATCTTTTGTTTCCTCTTTTTCAACATTTATTAATATAGTTTCAATTGCAATTTTATCATCTATGTCTTGATTTTTTTCTATATCTTCTATATTTTCTTCTTCTATTTTTGTTTCATTTAATTGTTCACTACTTATTTTATCATTTTTAATTTTTAATATTTCATTAATCTTTGAATTTTCTTTTTCTTCAATTTCTTTTTTTTCATACATCATCGGACCTTCACTTTCAAATAATATTTTTTTTCTTGTTTTTTTGATATATGTTTGATAAAAATATTTAGTAAAATACAATGTTCCTCCGATTACAAGAATAGTTAAAACAAAATATATCCAAAATCCTATATTTTTACCTGTATTTTTTACATAAGATGCACATTTCAAAGCTAAATTATCTACTCTATTTAATGTTTTTTCATCTAAATGTTTTTCAATTACTTTGTATAAATAATTAAAACTTTCTTTATATTGACAAAGCATTTTAACTTTTTCATATGTAGTATCAATTCCTATATATTCACAATCATTACTAACAAAAGTTTTATTTTCATATATTTCTTTTTTCCTAAATTTTTGAGTTAAATCATAATCAAATCCATTAGTAATATAACAAGATTCACGAAAAGCTTTATCATTTGGATTATATATATCAATATTAGCTTGTTTATAAAATTTGTATTTTTCAAGATTAATTTCCTTATAATTAATTGGTAAATAAGCAGTTAAATTAGTACAATCACTTAAATAATACTTTTTAGCATTAGACACTCCTCTAGTTATATCATAAGAATCAGTATATGAATTAATAATAGTCTTATTATTTTCATTTTCATAATTTTCAAGAACTTTTCTTACATTAGAAGAAAAAGAAACCATAATATAAATAATTTTAGTTTCTTTAGCTGTACAAGTTGAAAAATCTATTATTGATAATTCATCGTTTGCTTTACTTCCTTCAAATATTCTTTTATTACTTTCTTCATTATTATACCATCTTTGATAATAAATTGTCCTTGATTTAAAATAATCGACATTGGCACTTTCTTTAGAAAAATCACCATTTTCAATATCTTTAAAAGTAATTAATTTATATATTTCTCTTGCTTGATTTAATAAATCTTTCAATTTTTCAATTTCTTCTTCTTCATTTAATATAAATTCTTCTTCTTCATCCCAAAAAGGAATTTCATCTTCTTCTGAATTATTAATTCCATTTTCTTCATCTAAATTTCTTAATAATCCTCTTATTTGTAAATTACTAGTAACTAAATTAGTTGCTAAATCAAATAATTCTAAAATATTAGGATGTGAATCAATTACTCCATCAACCATTTTCATAATCATTGTACCAACAGAATGGAATAATTTCTTTATTTTTCTTCTTCCAACTTTCACAGCAATTTTTGGTTCTTTCACTAAATTAGATATTTCTCTAATTTTTTGAATATTATTTTCATCATCTAAATCATATAATAATTCACCATCTTCATCATAAGAAATTCTTCCATTTTCTGTAGGAACCAAAAAGTCATCTACTAATTCTTTTGCTTTTGAACTTGCATTTTTTAAATCTAATTCACATCTCAAACCAAAAAATCCTTCTCCGCATTCACAATAAGCTTCAAAATTTTTTATATAACAATAACTCTCATTATTATAACATTCATAAGAATCACATGATGGAACTTTAATGTCTTTACTATAATATGTAGGTGCTCTACACCAAGATTCATTTTCTTCATCACAAGCTTTACAATAGCCATTATCTGCATATTTGTGTATTGAATCACAATTAACACATGTGTTACTTGAAGCAAATTCTAATCCATAATCTTCTGAACATTCTTCTACACATTTATTTCCTTCTTCGTATAAATGAGTTTTTGATGGGACAGAACTACATGAATCATAACATTGCATATGTTTTTCATATTGATATTGATATGGCCCCCAACAATCACTTGTACAAAAATTATCTTGTTTATACGGTTGGTATGGATCTATATTTGAACAAGATTCACATGATAATCCAGTTTCATTTATATAATAAATGTGACCAAACTTGTGACAATAAAAATCATTTAAAGTTGATATTATGAATCGAGAGGGTTTTGTTGGATGTTGAATTACAAAGGTATGGTTTCCTTGTTTTGACTCGAAATCTAATGTTACTTTATTTTGAATAATATTATAATCTTGAATTTCTGTATATGGGAATAAAACTTTATATTTATGTGCTTCATTTAAAAAGTCCCAAGTATGTTTCTTAGTAAAAATATCATCTAAAACTGCTCTATAATTACTTTCATATGGTGCATCAATATATTTAAAATAATTATAATAATTTCTGATGGGCAACCAATAATAATTTTTTGGAATAAATGTAATAGGTAAAACTCTATATTCTTCCGAATTTTTCAAATTAAAAATTAATTCAGTCTGTATTACTTGATCTATATCACTGGTATCAGAATTAAGAATAAATCTACAACGGTCAGAATTACAATAAACAAATTTAAAAGATAATCCTTGTGATGTAGAAATTGATTCTAATGTAAGATTTAAAAAAGTTCCACTTCCATCATGATTATCAATATCCACATAAGTATTTTTGGGATTTAAAAACAAAGATGACTCAAAAAGATTAAATCTACCTTCTTCTTGTATTATATGGAAATAATAGCTATAAGTTGTGATATCTCCTACAAGTTCAAAATGTAATTCTTCTTTATTGGTAATAATTAAATCTTCTTTAATTATCACTCCTTTTTTTGATTGATCATATATAAATGAAATTTCTTCAAATATTTCATTTCCACATTGATCGTATACAATAAAAACTTCTATAATTTGATTTTCATTATATAATCCTTTAAATTGAATAAAAAAATTTTTAATATTGAAATTAGAGATACTGACTTCAGGTATATAATTTTTTATATCGAATTGGGAATCATAAATTGAAACAAGTGGAATGATAATAATCACATCATTAGAATATTTAATTTTTATTAAATAATTTCCTAAATTTAAATTTTTTGGAATAGTAATTGAAACATTTTTTTCACTTATATTTGAGATATTAACTTCAATTTCTTCAAGACTAGAAGTTTTAATTAAATAAATATTTGAAATATTTTTTTTTTCAACAATACTTTTAAATGTAATATTGTATAAATCAGAGTTTGTATAAATATGTTTAATTTTTGTTTCATTAGGATATGGAATTGATAAATTGTTAATATCATAACTCAAATCAGAAAAAATTTTATTTGAACATTCATCAAAATAACCTAATTTATAAGTTCCAGATTGTGTTATATTATCATTAATTTGGCAAATGATAGTTTTTTTATTGTCTAAAGATGTTTCACAAAAACCATCGATATAAACATTATCTTTATTTAAGAAAACGTTTAATGTTTTATAATTGAGATTATGATTAATTTGAAGAATAAAATATTGTTTTGAAGAATTAACAAATAAATCTCCAATTTTTTTTATGATTGTAACATCATCAATAGTAATATTTGAACCATTTAATCTTTCACCATTTATATCTATAAAATAATATCCTGCTTTTAATCCTTGTGGAATAATTTTAAAATTATAAAAATAATTTCCTTTATTATCGTTTGTACTGTTTGCAAATTGAACTTTATCAATTTCTTCATTTCCATTTTCATTATTAAATAATTTTACTTTAAATTCAGAAATATTTGTGATTTCATGTTGAGATTGAAGAGTAAATGTAATATTATGAGAATTTATTGGATTATAACATCTGTTGTCAAAACTTACTTTTATTGTACGTAAAATTACATTTTTATAAAAATTAATTGAATAATCAATTCCATACTCAATAGATGATGATAAACATGTATATTTTTTGTCTATTACAGAACAAAATATTTGATTTTCACTTTCTTTTTGGTTTTCTGAATTATTATAAATTAAAGAAACATTTATATTAGGATTAACTATAATAGATATATCATCATAATCTTCAAAAGAATATAAATAATTTGGTGTTATTGATATTAATTGGTTAAATGTATAATGATTTGTGTTACTTGAAGAAACATTATAAGTATTTCCATTATATAAAGTTATTGAACTAATGTAAACACTATTACTTAAATGAATTTCTCCAATATCAATATACGCCAAATCATCTTTTTCATAAACAATCTGTTCAGAATTAAATTCAATTTGATTTTCTTGATTATTGAAATCTCTAATATTAATATTTGTTACATTTAAAATTCCAAATTTATCATTAAGAGTTTTAATGTAAAATCTTGCTTTTCCATTACTTAGAGATTTAGTTGAAATATTATATAAAAAACCAACCATTGTTGATATATTGTGAATTATAATTCCATCATATTTGAGATAATAATTTCTTAGTGCTTTAACACCAGTCACAAATTCACACATTACAATCTTATTATCTTCTTTATAACAAAAGTTTGTTGGGCTTTTTGGTATTGTATTCTCAATTGAAATTTTTTCTTCATTGTAACATAATGTTTCGATATTTACTTTAATTATTGAATTTTCATATGTTATATCATTTATTTTTAAATTTGTTAATGTTACTGGTTTTTGGAAAAGAACAACAGGTTTATCATCAACAAGATCTTTTCTTATTAATTGTAACATATAATTATCATTTGTTAAATTTTGCCTAATTGAAACATTTGATATTTCTTTTATGTTAGCAATTTCATATGTTTCTTTAGTTTTAAGAGAATATAAACTAAAATATAATTGTCCTTCATCTATATCAAGTGATGGTCTTCCTTTTAAGAAATTAAATTGGAAGAAAAAATGAACAAAACAATTAGTAGTATTTTCATTTGAATAATTTGGATAAGATCTAAATGGACATGAATTTATTTGACATTCATCAAATTTATTTATATCAATAAAAGTAGATAAACCTTTAAAAAGATAAACTGTTCGATTTATTTTTTTTAATTGATCATTAACATCATTATTATAATAAAAAGTAAATGAACCTTCAATTATATTAGTCTTAAGTACAAAAGTATTTCTCCACAATCCTTTTAAAGGAAAAGGTGCTGTTGAATTTCCTTCATTGATTGTATAAAAAACTCCATAGCAATCATCACTTGCAGAAACAACAATATAAGCTGAAATATCTTCTGTATTTTTATAAACAAAATGATTCAATATTATATCATAACTGCCTCCTCTCTTTTCATATATTTCTAAAGTGTAAATTAAAGGTTCTTTGACATTTTTTTCATAAATATGAAAATAATTATATCCAATTTCGGAAAAATTTATATTATTTGTTGTATTAATCATTAAAACATTCGAAAATTCCGTATTGTTATTAATCCAATATTCATTTTTATTTATTTGAATGCCATTAATGGTTATCTTTTGTATTCTATTTAAATTTACTTTTGTATTGAAAATTATTCCAATTTTTGTTTCTTTTTTAGTTGAATTTGATTGAACAATTCTTTGTTTATTTTCATATAAAGATAATTTTTCATCAATTAATAAAGTTTTTATACTCATAATTTCCGAATTTTCATCAACAAAAATAGTTTTAATTTTATATTCTCCTTTTTTATTAGTATATTTATTAGGTAAAATAAATGTTAATGTATTTTTATTGTATTCATTTGGCTCAAAAGTAGCATCTTCAAGTATTTGATCAATATTTTTATTAATTAAAGATATTTTAATTGGTTTGTTAGTATCATTAAATTCATTGTTATAAGTAAGAGTTATAACAGTATTAGATGAATTTATTTCAATATAATCAGGTGAAATATCAATTAAATATTGTTTGAATTGATTAACAATTTTTATTGTCGGTAGTTCAATAGTTTTTCCACAAAAATCATTGTATTGAATGAAATAAATCCCTTCAGCAAATCCACTTAAATCCGCTGAACAATCAATATTTAAATTTGTCTTTGAACATTTTGATATTATGCTTAATTTTTTTTCTTCACTTGTTTGATATCTCAAATAAAAAGTAATGTTATCAATAGATAAATCTGTGTCTGAGGTGATTTTAAATTTTAATCCATTTGTAGTAGTTGTAAATTCATCGGTAAAAATAATATTAATTTTTGGATAATAATTAAAAGAATATATAATTATTTTATTTGAATTTATTTCAAGAGATATATTATTTAATTCATTTTTTGCTTTTGATATCGGTATTATATAATTTTTTGTGTTTGCATTTTTAGTTAATTTTTCTTCATTAAAATAAATTGGATATTCTAAATCACCTAAATTAAATTCATATGATAAAGACGTTTCTCCTTGAATTAAACAATTTTCACCATTAAAATCATAATAAATATATGTATATTCTTTTTCTGTATCATTAAATTCATTATAATTAATTTTATATGTCTTACTCTCTCCAGGATAATCAAATCTACAATTTATAGTTGTGTTATTAATAATTGAACATGATTCTTCTTCTTGAAGAATTTTTAATTCTCCGTCAATGTATAATCTAGAAATAAATTCATTTAATTTTTCTTTTGAAAGTGATTCATTAAATTTAAATGTAATTAGTTTTTCGTCATTTATAGGAATTTGATAATTTGTTTCAAATTCAAAATTAATTGGTTCATCATGTTTCAGAGTTTCATTTATGGTTTTAATGCAATAATCTTGTGGAGATTTAGGACATTTTTCAATAAATTCCATTAAAATAAATGAATCATTTGAAGGAAGAGTAAATTTCATATATTCATTATTTTCTCCAAATGTTATTTGAGAATTATTAATTGTATAATTTTTTTCAGTATTATTATTATATAAAATAATATGAGACAAAAATTTAAGATAATAATCATTTGATTTAATAACAACATTATTTTTACCTGAAATTGGGTAAATTGAAAATGAAGATTCATTGATTGATTTAGATAAAAATATAGTTTCAATATCATTATCATCTAAATCAACTTTATAATATCCTGATTTTTTATTATTTATGATTTCAACTGGAATTGGAATATCAATACTATTATTATTATTTACTAAATGTTCATCATCGCTTAATTCATATTCATTATCATTATTATCTGTTATATACAAATCAGTAATAGAGTCTTGAGTATTATTAACAGTAATATAACTTCTCTCTATATAATAACCTTTATCAAATCTTAAATCAGAAATATAAATATCTTGAATATATAATAAATTTCCACTTGATTCTTCTTGAATAATAAATTTATATAATCCTTCATTTAATTTATTAATCGAATCAACTTTTGCAACATAATTACTTTGTCCTCTTTTTCTTGAAAAATAAACTAAAGGATTTATATTTAATATATTATTTTCATTTATTTCTATGTAAGATGAAATAAAAACTTTGATAGAAAAAGTAACTACTATATTAATTGAATAATCCATTGTTTTTAAAATAGCTATAGTATTTGCTGGAGGAAAGAAAATAGCAATATCCATTATAGTTTTTCCTGCAATAATTCTTGTATTTAAAATTTCAAATTTAATATTATCATTGAATAAAGAAAAAGCAAAATAATAAGTTCCAGGTTCTACTGGTCTAAAGTTAAATATTTTAGTATCTGTTCCTGAGTTATTTCCTGTTATTTTATTAGAATTTTGAAATGTTTCATTTTTTCTTTCATTTCTATAATAAATATATTCTATATTTTGAGCATAATCCCCTATAACTGTGATAATAGGAAAAATATTAAAATCAACATTAATTACATAATATTGTCTAGTTAAAATAAATGAAATATTTTCTGTTTCTTTTCCTAATTGAATAATTTGAGATTTTCCTCTTGAAGTAAATAATTGAATATTATATATTTTCCCAGGATAAGCTATTAAATAAAATTCAAGGAAATTTTTTTCTGAATCAGTTAAAGAATAAAAACAGAGTCTTTTAGGATCAATTTTATTACAATAATAATAAACATAAGAATTTGCATCATTATCTTTTACTACAACTTTGGTAACAGTAGATAAAATGAAATTACTTGATGTTATCTTAATAGAATTAGTTCCAATTTTTGTTACCATGGAATTTGGAGTCAATTCCGCATTTTCAATTGGAGCAGTAATAAAAGTATAAGACACAACCCTATCATTATAATAAATATGATATAAACCATAAGTAAAAATCCCATTTGTTTGACAATAATATATCCCTTTTCTTGATGGTTGAGCATTACAATTTAAAGAATATGTAATTTTTGTATAATAATTTTTTATTGTTAACTTAGATAAAAGACAAATGGAACTAATAGTTATGGTATCAAAAGAATAAGTCACAAGGGGTATTCTTAAATCTGTGAAATAAACATTTTCTTTATATAATATAGGATTACTTTGATCATTCCCTGATTTAAAATAAACTGTTAAAAATCCTTCTTTTTCTAAAGTAAGGTTTATTCCATTTTTACCACTTAAATTTCCTAGATAAAATTTTTGATAAGCAAAAATATTATAGGAAGAAGAAAGTCCTTGAAAAAATGAAAAATATGATTTATCTATATATGCATGAATATACTTTAAATCCACAAAATTATTATTCTTAAATCTAAAAGTATTATAATCTTTGTAGTAAATGCATATATTATCTGATTTAAAAATAGGGAAAAAATCAGTAATTTTATCCCTAACATAAACAGTTTCCAATGGACCTTCTTTAGATTTTTCAGAATTTAAAATATAAATAGAATAATTTCCTGCTTTATTCGTAGAATAATAATATCGTCTTTTTCCTTGGAAAGTTTTTATAAATGTAACAATATCATTATTAACAAAAACTTTAAAAGGAAATTTTAAATTTTGAGAACTTACTTCTAAATAAAAGTGAATGAATTTTCCATTTCCCGGTAAAACAAAATATTTCCTACTTAAATAAAAATAAGAAGAATTAGGTTCACAATATTTAATAGAATAATCCATTCTCATTGCACCACTCCTCTTACCACTAACACCTCCATGAATACTATTACCTTTCCCATCATTGCTACACATTCCTTCATAGTATAATTCAGTGTAATGTTCAGAATTATCACATTCCAAAGTCATATTATCATATTCTAAAGTACAATTACCTCTTGAAATGACTGTATTATTACTAGATCCTAAATAAAAGTTGTTTATATTTTCACCTCCATTTGTAATTGGTTCTGAAAATTTTATTTTTATAAAATTTGAATTAGGAAAATATTTATTTATTCTATGAGTTCTTTGAATTAAAGGTGATAATATTACATTTGAATAAGTTATTTTGAAACTATAAATAATATTATGATTATACCAAATTTCTGCAATTCCATTCGGAACAATTTCTTTTGCAGGAATAATAAATCTCTTTAAAGTATAATCAAAAGGATTTTTATTGATATTTAAATTTGAATCATAACGAATAGGCAAATTATTATAAATAATAGTAATAGTTTTATTTCCATCAATAGGGATATAGAAATCAAGAATTGCATCTTGACGTTTTAATTGACCATAAAGTTCTTGACATTCATTTTGTGTATTTAATCTAATAATTTTTAATTTTCCAGCTGAAGTAAATCTTCTTGCTTGAGTATAAATTATTCCAGGTCTTGCATTTGAATCAATAATTATTTGGGAAAAAGAAGTATCACAATCAAAGCATCTTGTTGCTCGGCAATCTTCTTTACAAAACATATGAGTAAAATTGCCAGGATCAATTTTTGTTTTTCTTATAGATTCAGGAATTGTATTTCCTGTTAAAACATAATCTGGAGTGAAAGAAATTGAGGGTAATTTAACAACATAAATTGTTATGTTAAAATAATATTCATATTCTTGGGCATTATACATAGTTTCATATTCAAATAATTTTCGTTTAATTTTGATTGTAGAAGTATTATATCCTCTTTCTTCTTCAATGATCACTGATAATATTGTATTATTCTCATTTAAAGTTAAATATTTTTCATTGATATAGTATAATCCATATGAATCCCATACTCTATAATATAATATTGGGTCAATTGCTTTCATATAAAAATCTCCTGTTGGATTAAAAATTGAAAAGTTTGAATCAGTTATCGATGTATCAAATTTTGCTTTATTAATTGAATTTGATGAAAAAATATAACCTAAATCAACTGAATTGAATTGTATTGAAACATTTCCAAATTTTAGTTTTTCCCCACTATTACTGTTAAAAAAACAAAAATAAATAGAAGCATCAGGAACTTTTTTGGTCCTTGAATCACAATCAATAATTTGATTATCTATTGTTAAATTTTCCATTTTTAAATCACAATCAACTTCTTTAA
>JAJJLU010004570.1:0-11543 GCA_023807065.1 Isotricha intestinalis | reverse complement strand
TTATATGAAAATTATCTTCATTCAAATGTTTTATCTGAATATTTTAATAGACAATTTTATTGGTATCAAATTAATCAAACTGATTTTCCTATTTCAATTGGGATTTATACTAATTATGGAAAAGTAAGTGCTTATGTTACTTTTAAGAATTTAATGATCCTGATGAAGAATCAGAAAAAATTTATTTTAAAGAAACAGATGTAAGTGAATCTTTCTTAAATATTAAAAGTAAAGATTTAAAAAATCATTGTTCTAATAAAAAATTATGTAATATTATTATTTTAATTGCTTATTTTGAAAAAGAAGAAGAATATGGAAGTGAATATTTTATTAGTGGAAAAATTAACAATAAATAAATAAATAAATAAATAAAAAATCAATTGGGTTAATTTATTAAATGATTAATAATAGTCTTGTTAATTCTATCTTTTCAAAAACTATAATTTTTATTATTACCAAATTTTTAAAGATTTATCTTCTGAACAAGTTACTATATTTTTCCTAAATTTAATTATTTTACATATAGAATTTTGATGAGCCTTTTCTTTTTTACTAATTAAAGTTAAATTATTTTGACAAATTTTCCATTGGGTTATATCATATTCTTTCCCTGATAATAAAATATTATCATTTAATTTATATAAACAAAAATGAAAACCTTCATCCTCAATTTCTCTAATAATATTTTTTTGATAAACATCAATTATTGTTATTTTACTTGATCCTCCTACACATAAATATCTTTCATTCATCATACATAATAAATTATCATAACTCCAACGAATATCTCTATTAATATTAATAATTTCTTTTAATTTTCTTGAATTTAATTCAAAAAATTGAATTTTATCTGCTCCTCCACTAATCACTAGTTCTCCTGGCTTAACTGATATCATATTATAATAATTTCCAATTTGATTTTGATCATGTGTAATTATAAAATCTTCATCAAATTTATTATTTTTATTCAAATAAAATAAAATTGAATCATATGCAACTAATCCAATTTCACCATTTTCAAGTTCTCTTATTTTTCTTGGATTATATTTTTCTTGAACTTTTACTTGAGATAATAATTTATATTTATTATTTTCTATTAATTGATATAAATTCATTGTTCTATCATCATAAGAACAAGACATCAAATTTCCATTTTTTAATTGAATTAAATCATAAATTGGTTTTGTATGCTCACTAATTGTTAACTCTGGCTTCAAAGTTTCTTTATTATATATATTAATATTACCATCACCCCCTCCAGAAGCTAATCTTCCATCTTGAAGTTCTAGAATAGTATTAATTGGTTGATCTCCATGATCTGTTAATATATCTTTAGGGGTTAAATTAACAATATTAAAATCTTTAAAAGTCTCATTTGGATTATCATTTTCTTCATTTTCATTATTTTCTTTTGTTTTTATATCATTTATATTTTTTCCAGTTATTTTTGAAATTATTTCTTTTAAATCTGCAATTATTTCAATTATTTCATTCTTTTCCTTTATTATTTTATCTTTTTCTCGAATTATTTCATCTTTTTGTTTAATTATTTTTTGAAATATTGAAATATCCATATTTTCTTTTGGGATTTCCAAAATAAAATCAATAGTTCTCTTTTTTTTGAAAGGTAGAATAATACTATATACAATATAATCCTCATTTTTAATAAGTTCAACACTGTTTTTAGAAATTAAAAGGGAAATTTCATCAAAAATTTCTGCAAGATTATAATCTTCAAAATAGGATACCTCTTTTTTTATTTCATCATATAATTTGCAATCCTCATAAACTTTGTCTGATTTTTCAAAAGTAATTGACATATAAATTGAATTTTTTTTTTTGGTTTTCATTTTCAAAGAATAAATTTCATTTTCTGAGGTAGTTTTATTATAATTTATTTCTTTTTCTTTTGATATAGGCGACGATGTTGTTGTTTCTTCCATTAAATATTATAATTTTTAACTTTTTTTTCAATTAAATAAAAAGATTAACTATTTTTATTTTATTTTACATTAACTATTTTTATTTTATTTTACATTAACTATTTATCAAAATAATGATTTATATCATATTTTCCTAAAAGTTTAGTAACAAAACTTATTCTTTGTTGAATTAAAAATGCTTTAATTCCAGAACTATGAAATTTTCCAGATAAAATTAATTGATTTTTTTCAGTATTTAATTGTTGATATAATGCAATTATATTTTATCTTTTATCATTTAATTCTGTTGTTATTTTTTCAAATATATTTTCATAATCAACAGACTCTTCTGAAAGAGATAATTTTTGAATCTCATGAAAAAATCTTAATTTACGTAATAAAAAGTTTATTTTATTATATGTTTTACAAAAGAAAAATAAATATCTTATTAAATATAATTCTTCATTTCCCATTCCAGGTGAATTTAATCCTTCTTCTTTTTCGCCAAAATTAAATTTATTTTCAATAATTGTAGGATCTTCAATAACATTATCATAAATATTTTTCATTACTGGATTATTTAAAAAACAACTCTTCTTAAAAGATTTTTTCGAATAAAAGATAAATATTCTTTAATTAAATCAAAATTACCAAAAGTTTCATAATTAACTAAAATATTTTTACAATTTTTAATAACATTATAAATAGCTTCAAAATATTGATTAATACAAAATTGATAAATTGAATAAATAATAGCCAATAATTTATTTAATTCAACACCTTCAATAATTTTTTTTTTCATTTCATCATTTTCACTATCAGAAGAATAAATTGAACTATCTATTTGATTATTATCAATTCTAATTTTATTCATAACTGTTCTACTTCTTTTCATTTTAGGAATAATTCTATCAGTATTAATTTCATTATCATTAAATCTTTTAAATGGAGGTTCAATTGAATCATCACTATTCTTTTTTTGAATATCAATTTCAGGAAATAAATCTTTTCCTTCTAAAATTAATTTTTCATCTTTTTCTTCTATTTTAGGAAAAAATTTATTATAAAAATGTAAAGGAAAAATTGGAGCTAATTGAGATTTTACATCAATATCTAAATCTCCTATTACTTTTTCTGGTTTTATATTTCCTTGAATTAAAAAATTTAATTTTTTATCTAAATAATCATGAATTGTCTTTTCTCCTTGTATTGTTGGTTTTGTTATTTCTGATAAAAATGATTCTTTTATAAATAATGAACTATTTAAATCAAATTTTTCCAAATATTTTAAAAATATTAATATTTGTTTTATATTGTCTATTAAATTTTCATCTTCATTAGTTTTATTTACTATTTTATCAACTATTCTTTTTCTTTGTCCTAATAATATTTTTATTTGTTTTATCATTGATTCTAAAGTTTTTTTATAATTTCTTTTATTTTTATTTGAATTAAAATCATTTATTACTCTTTGCATATGTTCTTTTATTTTTTGAGTAATTGAATCTTTTTTATATGAAACTTTATCAAATGTGATTATATTTTTATAAAAATTTAAATAATTTGTTGAAACTTCTAAATAAGAAAATATTTTTTCTATATGAATTAAATTTTCTCTTTCAAGAATTGTCAAATTTTTTTTTCTACTTTTAAAACTATTTATTAACATTGTATCAGAACCAAGAACACATTCTTGTAAAGCAGTTGATCCTTTTAATATAACAAATATAAAATCTAATAAAGTTGTTCTATCTTCTTGAAATAAATATTCACATAATTCTAAAATATTTTTCATTAGATAGAAAATTTCTTGTTTTATCTTTTCATTATTTTGAGATAAATTAGTTAAAAAAATTAAAATTTGTTTCATTAAAATTTGTAATCCAGTATTTGATTCATTTTTACTAATATCATTTTCATATTTATTTTTCATTTGTCTTAAGTAGGAAGAAAATATAAAACAATTTGAGTAATAATATCTAAAATTTTATATTTTCTAAGTAAATTTTGTCTTTCTGGAATTGGATAATTTTTTTCTAAATTAATATCATTAAAAGAATAATCTAAATTCATTAAATAATTATTAAAAAAAGTAATGTGTTTAGATATAACGTCAATAACAATACTTTGATTATAAAATTTTTTATTATAACTCTTTACTAAATAATCTAAATGTTCAATTATTTTTTTTAAATAAATTGCTTCACTACCTTTATAAATATTAATTTTTTTAATTTCAAAAATAAATTCTTCTCCTTTTCTAACTCCAATTTTATCATCAGTACCAGGATATAAAGAAATAGGTTCAAAATAAGAATTAATAGAATTAATATCAAATCTTAAATCAACATCATTTTGTTTAAATTCTTTAAAAATACTTTTAATAACATATTTTCCTCTATTACTTAAACTTTTATTTTCAACATTAATTGAATAATGAAATATTTGAAAATTAGAATAAAACATAGAATTATTAGTTAATTGTGTTTCATCAACTAATTCAAATTCATATTCATCACTTTGATTATTTACACCTTCAATTTGAGTTTTTTTTTTATTCTAAGATATAATCCTAATAAAGCATTTTTTATTCTAATATAATTTTCTGCTGAAAGTGGTTTTCTTTTCGCAGTATTAGTAAAAAATTCTTCTTCAATAATCCAAAAAGTATTATGATTTACATGTTTAAATAATTCATTTTTTATATTATATGATTTAACACTTTTTATTCCATTATCATTTTTATTTTCATATTTTAAATCCATTAAATCATTTCCTTGTTGTCCATTATCTCTCATAAAATTTTCTATATCTTCTTTTACTTCTTCTTTTAATGATATTAATTCTCCAGTTTTAACTTCTTTTTGACATTCAACTCCAATCATATAATTTCTTTCATTTAATTGTTGTTTTTCTTCAAATGTAATTATTACTAAATCTCCAGAATATAAATAATCATCTTCATGTCCATAACATTTTTGATTTAATATTATAAATTTATTTGTAAAATCTTTTTCTATTACTAAATCTGAAAATTCAACATTATCTTTTTTAACACCTAATTGATTAACATAGTAATATTGTGCTTTTTCTTTTATATAAACACTTAAATATATTATTTGATTAAATGAAATGTAACTTAAAATTGTTCTTGTATCTACTATTTTTTTAAAAGTTAAAGGTACTGCTAAATTTTCATTTTCAACTAATTTTAATTTAAAATTATTATTTCCACTCATTTTATCTTTGGATAAAAATTTTTTGATATCATATGTTGTAAAATAAAATTTTGATTATAATTTACTCTTAATCCATGAATATTTTCTAAATCATATAAAGGTAATGGTTCATCAATTTCTGGTTCTCTTATTCTTCTTATTATAAATAATGATTCTTTTATCATACTAAAATCTGATAAAGGATTTAATTTTCTTAATAATATTGTTTCGTCTAATGATTCTAGTCTCATTACGTATAATGCTCTTTTTTTTTCTAATGTTTCTGTTACTAAACTTAATGATATTACTGAGTCAAAATGTATTATTTGTTGTTCTTCTATTTTTGACATTTAATTCTTTTTTTTTTTTTGAATTTTTTTTTAATTCGAAATATTTTTTTTTAAAATGGATTTTTTTTTGTATTCTTTTTTTTAATTATTAAATATATTTTTAAAAAAAGGAATTTTATATATATTTTTTTTAGAAACATTATAAATTTTATTCTTTTTTTATTTTCTTCCCATTTATATCATTTATTCCATTACTTAAATTATTTTTTTCATTTTCATTAATATTATTTTCTGTTTTACTTTCATTTTTTTTTTCACTATTATTTTCATTTTTATCATCTACTTTTTTTTCTTCTTCTTTTCCCTTTTCAAAAAAAACTGCATAAACCCAAAAAATAAAACAAAACAAAACAATTCCTCCATATTTAAACTTCAAATAATAATGTGCTTTATTTATACCTTCATCAATAATTTTAATATTTTGAACATTTTTACTTAATTTTGCAAATAAATTAATAAAAGAAACCAATTCATTTCTAGAAATAGATTCTTTTAATTCAACATTATTAGCAAATAAAATTTTAAGAGAGATTATTGTAAGTCAATTAAAACTGGACAAACTATGTTTAAAGTATTATTTTTTGACATTAATATTCTTAGAATAGCTGTAATATTTTTTGATACTCCTAAAATTATTAAAGTATTATTTTCTCTATTTCTTCATATTGCCAAACTGAAAATTTATTTATTTTATTATTATTACAATTTATTGACAATCCTAATTTTGGACTTTATTTTTCAATATGATATTATCTACTCATTCTATGGAAGAAGCAGAAATATTATGTGATACTGTTTCTTGGTTAAAAAGTGGAAATTTTATTTGTATTGGTAATCCTGAAAAATTAAAAATTTTATATTTGCTGGATATAAATTACATATTAAATTTAAAGATGATAAAATTAATCAATTAATTGAAAATAATAATAATAGTCAACATTAAAATTTATGTGATTTAAATATTGAAGGAGGAACTTGTATTATGGGATTATTAGGACAAATTAGTCATTTAGTTTTTTATATTGATGCTTTATATCATCTTCTTAGTTTAATTTCTAATAAATGTGATAAAATAAGTATAAAATTAATTGGGAAAGATTTTTCTTTTGATTTAAATATATTAGTTAAAAAGTAAAAACAAGGACAATTGTTTAGTCAAATTTTAAATATGAAAACAGAAAATGAATTCTTAAGTGAAATAAGTATTAATATGGAAAGTCTTGAAAATATTTTAACTCGACTTTAATTTTTATATTTTTTAGAATTATTTATTTTTATTAGAAAAATTAAGAATTACATATAAAAGCTTTTTGTTTTTATATTTGTTTATACAATATATCAATGAGATCGTTTAATTTATTCAAAAAGAAATAGCTTAATTATAATAAATTTGGAACTATTAAAATAAATAGAAGAATTAAGAATAAATTAAAAACCCAATTATTATTTAGTTCTACATTTCTTTCAAGATTTACATTTTCTTCCATATTATTTCTATTATTAATTTCAATATTATTTCTATTATTAAATTGATAATTATTGCTGAAAATATTTTCATAATTATTATATCTTATTTCATTTATCACTTTTTTTTTTTCACCTGTTCTTAAATTACTTCTACAATTTGGGCATTCATTGATATTTTTATTAATTGCATTTGCAATACATTTATAATGAAAAATATGTCCACATTTTGTAATATTAATTTCATCCTTTAAATTTTCAAGACAAATAGAACACACACAATCTTTTCCATATTTTTTTATTATTGTTTTAGTTAATTTTTCTTTTTTCAACCATGGTATATTAATAATTTCATTATTAAATGCTTTATCAAGATTAATATTCTTTTGATTATCAAAATGATTAAAATGATTATTCATAAAATTATTATTGAAATTTGAATAATCATTAATTATATTATTATCATAATTAAAATCACCATCACTTTCATTATTTGAATTATCATTAAAAGAATCAAAAGAAGAATTTAGATTAATGTTATTTATTCTATTTTGAGGGAATAAAATTCTATTTTCTTGTCTTCTGTTATTCATATTATTATTATTATTAATATTATTATTTATTCTTTCTATTCTATTCTTTGATGACATTAATGGTTGAAACAATCTATTTTGATTTCTTATAGGACTTATATTTCTATTTTGACGATTATTATTATTATTCTTATTTCTTCTAAAAAAGATAAAATAATTGAAAGTGTTGCAACGTTTACATTTCCTTCCTTTTATTTGAGTTGGAATATTAAAATTATTATGATAATGGCATCTATAACATTTAAAATGTTTATGTTCCATAATTTCTTTAAAATATTTTTATTTTGAATTGATATTTATTTTGTTTTTTAATATTTTTATTTCTACTTTTTTATAATTTTTATATTTTTTTAATTAAATAAATAATTAGATATATAATTATTATATTAATTATATTTTCATATTTGTTTATCATTTAAATTACATTCAAATAAAAATAATAAAATTGGGGATTGGGCCCAATCCCCGTTTATTATTACTAATATCACTTTTATTATTCATTTTTAAAAAATAATGTAAACATTAAAATAAAAAAAAAAAAATAAAAAAAAAAATTTTTATTTTTATTTTATTTTTAAATAACTTTTATTATTTCATATTTTTATCCATCATCATCATATTATTCATAGGATACATCATAGGAAAATAAGGCATTTGATTAAATGAATAATCTTGATTTGATTGTTCATTTAAATTTTGGAAATTAGGATTAGGAAAATATTGAGGATAAATTGGATAATTAGAATTACTATTTTTATCTTTTAAATCTAAAGAATTTGGATCATACATCATATAAGGAACCATCATATAATAAATTGAAGGTTGTTTATTTTCATTTTGCATTTTCATATTTGGATTATGAAACATTGGAAAAGGATAAAATATATTCTTTGTATTGTTGATTTTCATGGTCATTTTGGAGCTTTTAATTCTTTTTTTTATGGTAATCATAAAAATGATAATTTTTCTTATTGCAAATTTTTTCCTTTTACTTGTGGAAAAATTAGTAATACTATTAATTTTGAAAAAAGTTCTTTTAAAATGCAAAGTATAAAAATGGAACTGGGAGAATTAATTTATTTAAAGAGCTTGATATTGAAAATGTTGTTACTTTAGAGACTTCTTACTTTGGTTGTATTAATGGGAAATATTGTAATAAATATATTAATATTGAAAAATTAGAAGTAATTGGAAGAGATATTTGTATTGGGATTTTATATTTGTTTTATCATAATAAAATGAAAATTGGAATTAATGTTTTAAATAATTATAATGATTTAAAAGAAAAAAGAGAAAATGAGATTATTAAAATGGAAAATGAATTTAATGAATATATTGAAAATGTTAATAAAAAAGATGATAAAAATAAAAAAAAAAATAATGAAAATGATGAAGATAATATTAGTTCAAATGAAAGTGATAGAGAAAGTAATCCTAGTGGTGATAATTTAGATATTGAAGAAATTAGAAAGTTATTACCTCATCATAATAAAAAGAAAAAATTAAAAAAAAAAGAGGAAATGCAAAAAGAATAAATTTATTTTCTAGTATGAAAAAAACAACAATTTTAAGAGAAATATCAAATGATAATAACAACATTAATAAAAATGTAACTTCTATTAATTTAGGTATTGCATTACCAAAGTTATCAAATATTACGAATGATAATAAAAATAATCAAAGATTGTTTTCTGGAGATAAAAAAGAAAAAATTACTTTTAAAAGGAAATTTTCTCAAGTTTCATCGTATAAATTAAAAACTCAAAATTTAAATCAAATTCAAAATAATCAAAAAAACGGAAATATAATAGAAAAAATTATGGTTGATTCACATACACAAACAGAAGATATTTTTTTAAAAATGCATTGGTCTTATTTTATTGGGTCTTTTCATATAATAACTGCAAAAAATACAAATACAAATGTTTTAAATAAAACTTCAACTGTTACTGATTATATTTTTCAAAAATATGGAAGTATTAATAAAAAAAGAATTAAAAATTATAAAAATCCTTTAGATAATGATTTATATAATACTAATTCTAATTATGAGAATTTGAATAATATAGAAAATTTTAGCTTGCTTAATTTACAGAAAAATTATATTAAAAACCAAAGTAAAAATAGTAGTATTAATTATACACTCAAATCTTTAAATAATGCTTTTAATATTACGAGACCTATAAAATTAAATGATAATATTACAAAGAATAATGATTTTGATGGAAAAGTACATAAATTTAATTTTAATAAGTAAATGAAAAAAAAATTAAATCAATTTTATAAATAAATTATGAATTTAAAAAATTTATAATAGTTCTTAATCAATAATATTTATATTTATGAACTGTTAATTTTATCATTTATAAACTCATCAATATTATAATTTTTTAATAATTTTTCATCTAGAATATAATCACTTAAAGGATAATAAAATCCTTTTTCATCTTCTTCTTTAATTTTTTTATAAAATTTATTTTTTTCATTAAGTTTTTAAATTTTCTTTATCTTTATAAGTGGAATCTAAGATATATTCAATAGTATTTATTTCTTCATTTTCAATTAGTTGTTTTTTTTTATTTTCATTCATAATCATTAGTAAATCTCTCAAAAACATTTGATAAGCATTATGCCCTTTATTTTTCACAAATTTATTAAATAATTTCTTATTTTTAAAAGCATATTCATCAGAAATTTTCATTTTAAGTCTATTTAAAACATCTTTATAATATTTTTCTTCAAGTAATTCATATTTATTTTTCTTTTTTACTTCTTCAATAACAATTTTATCATAATTTGCTAATATTAGATTTTTTTTATTAATCATTTCATTATATTTTTGTTTTGATAATTCATTATTTTTTTCTATAAAATCATCAATCGATTTAGCTCTTTTAATTTCTAAATTACATTTTCCATCTAAACTTCTTAATTTAGTAACTTTATAATTAGGTTTTTCATATAAAAAATTACTATCATTATTTTTATTTATTTGATTCTGAATTATTTCTGAAAAATTTTTTATTTTTGATGGTAATACAAATATTGATTTTCTTTTTTCCATCGATATTTGTTGTAATATATTTCCTTGTTTTTTTTTTAAATTTTTTGGTAAAGATTCTTCTATTTTATTTGATATTAAAATTTGTTTAATTGGATTATTTTTTTTTAGTCTTATTAACCAAGGAATATTTTTTAATTTTTCATCATTATTGTCTTCCTTTACTGGTAAACCAAAAAATGAATATTTTTTTGATAATCTTTTCTTTTCATTTTCATTTTTATCATTTTGTTCTATTTCATTTATTTTATTTGTTATTATTGATATAAAACTAGGTAAACTTTTATTTTTTGATAATCTTTTTTGATCATTTTGTAATATACTATTTGTTTAATATCTTATACTATTTTTAAGAAATATGATAGACTATTTTTTATTTTTTTTTGATTTAATTTTTCTTTTTTCTTTTTCTTTTTGATATTTAACAATATCATTAAAATAAGGATCTTTATGGAATATATTATACATTGAATTTTGATTTCTTTCTATTGAATCATGTAAACTTATTTCTATTTTTTTTTCTTTACTAAAAGCTTTATTTAATAAAGTAGTTATTATTCCAGTACTTTTAAAGTCATTTAAGTTTTTTTCTTTTTTAATCATTAAATTAATTAAATATATATATAACTTCATTTTAATTATTTTAATTTTAATGAGAATTAGAAGGAAAAAATATAATTAAAATTAAATGTATAAATTTATTGAATAATACTAATTTTATGTTCTGTTATTGTTCTTCTTTAACTTCTTTAAATTTATCTAATTTTAATACTAATAATGTTAATAATATGAGTTATATGTTCTTCTGTTTGTTGTTCTTTAACTTCTTTAAATTGATCTAATTTTAATACGAATAATGTCGAACAAATGTTAATGATATGAATTATATGTTCTCTCATTGTCTTTCTTTAACTTATTTAAATTTATCTAATTTT
>JAJJLU010004569.1:0-11569 GCA_023807065.1 Isotricha intestinalis | reverse complement strand
GAAGTACAAATCAAACATATTTTATTCTTTGTCAGAAATATCCTTATATACTTTCTGATTTGAATATGAAATTGTTTGAATATGAAAATTAAAAAATTTATTTTGATTTTTTTATATATAAATATTACTGGAGTGTAATGTTTCTTTATTATAATTGTTTTTTGAATATGAGAAATTGAATTAATGAAATGAACATTTTTCAAATATAAATTTTAATATAATAACTTTTTATTACTTATAATTGTTAAAAAAAAAGATGTTATATAAAAATAAAAATCTTGTGTTTAAAATATTTTAAAAATATATAAAAAATAATTGAATGAAAATAAATATTTAATAAAATTAATATATATTTTTATTAAATATTAAAAAAGGGAAATTAGAAATAAATAAAAAAAATTAAAAGTTAGATTTTTTTAATAAAGTAAATAAATTTAAACTTAATAACAGAAATTATAGTAAATTAAATTTATTTAATATATGAAAATACATTATCTAACCTATATACATTAGAAACTATATATTCATTATTTTACAATCATATATTATAAAATTCTTTTTTTCAGAAAGAATAAATTTACAATTATCATAAATACTTGTTCAGATTGAATATTCTATGTTAAGAATTTTTTGTATATTATTTTTTAATTGTAAATAATTATTTTTATTAATAGAATAATAAAGTCCAAGAATATTATTATAATAATTATTAATATAACTACCTTGTCTATAATTCATATCAGAAAACCAAAAATAATCAAAATTATAATTTGGAAAATTATTTCCAAGTTCTAATCCATTTCTTTCAATAACCCCTAATATATTTAAAAAATGTGAATCATTAATTCCAGTTTTATATAAATAAAAAACTTCAAAAGAGATTATTGGTAAATTATCTTTTGATTGATAATTGGGAAACCATATTATACTAAAATATGAATCCTTTCCTATATCTTCTAAATTAATAATATCAAACTCAGGATGAGTTTCAAATACTTTATTTATTTGTTCATTATAATTTGGAAATTTAGAATTAAAATTTTCTTCGATAAAAATTTTTTGAGGATCAATAAATTGTTCATCATTTTGAAAAAAAGAAAAGTAATTTACAGTTGAATTATTATTTGAAGAATCTTTAGTTGATTTATTTGGAGATTTAATATTATTTATATTTAAATATATTCTACTCAAAATTGGAAAATATGATATTTTAATATAATTATAAAAATCAATTTTAAATAAACATTCAATTCCATATTTAGAAAAATTTGAAAATGATTTTAAAAAATTATTAACATTAATTTGATTTGATTCATTTATGAAAGGTGTTGTATTTGTAAAAAAAATATTTATATTGCAAATTGAATTGGGAAACAATTTATTAATATATTTAGGATCATTCTCAAAATTATTGATTTTATTATTCAAATTAGAGAAAACAATAATAGGTAAATTATAATTAATATATAATTTTGTAATTCGGATATTAAAATCATAAAAAGAATAATTGCCTCCAAAATTTATATAATTTATCAAATTCTCTCTTGATATAGAAAAATTAATTCCAAATGAACATTGAACATTATTAAATACATAAGTATCAAAATAAAAATAATCTTCTTTACAAGAATTAATAATTAATATAGTAACTTCATTTATTTTATTTCTAATAGATTTTATAATATCAAAACCGTTAACTCTAAAATTAATGTTTTCTTTAAAAATTTTGTTATTATTTTCATTTAATTCTCCATTGAGTTCTAATTCAAAAGTATTTGATGAATAATTATTTGTAATTTTTGTAAAGAATCCATTATTTTGAGAATTTTGTGTATTATTAAAATCAAATGTCATTAATAAAGGAATTTTTTGATGATTATTATCTAGAACAAAACGTTGATATTCTTTTACATCAATTGGAAGATAGGAAGATAATTCATAAGGTAAAATATTTTGTTCATTAGAAAATGAAAAAATATTTTTTTTTTCAATAACCCCTAAAAAATTTCGAGAATTAATTCTTTTATTTTTATTAGATATATATGATAAATTAAGAAACCAATTCGAACATGCTTGTAAATTAATTATATCATGATTATGATATATAGATGCTTTTCCGTTAGGTGAATTAATTGGAAAAGATTCAAAATTCAAATAATTTACATTATATGAACAATCATTCGTATTATAGGAATTAGACAAGGATGTTCGTTTTATCATAAGCTTTAAATTTTTATTTTAAAAATATTAATTTTTTTATATCATATATATGGTTAAAAATTAATGAATATTTAAGTTCCAGAATTTTTCAAAATTAAATTAACTTAATATTAAAAAAATAAATCATTTAAAAATTTATTAATTTTTAGTTAAATATATCATTATTTCACTATCAACTTCTTTATGAATTATATTATCAATATAATTGGTAATCCAACAAATCCTTCTTTAACTGATAATAAATCATTTTTAATATTTTCAATTGTTTGTTGAATTCTTTCAACTTGTGAATAATTTGAAGATATATTATCTTTTTTTTGTTCCATCTTTGCAATTGATTTGATAAATAAATCATTTTTTGAATATTTTTCAATAGGGGCGTTTTCAAATATTTTTTTTGTATTTCTTTTCCTATTTGAAATCCCTGTATCTTGTTTTGAAATTTTTCCCTTTTCTCTTGAATTTATATTTTATTCATGAGAATCTTCGATAACAGAATCTGAATTAGAATTAGAATCATTTTGACTTAAATCATTCTCATCATTAATAATTAATCTTTCATCAACTAAATCTAAAATATTGATATTATTACTTAAAACAAATATAAAATAAGAATCTCTTAATAAAGTCGTTTTTTTTGGATTATCTAAACATAATAAAAACTTTCAATAATAATTTTCCTATAAAGTCCAATACCAATTGAATGATATCTTAATAAAAAAATTCCCCATATGATTTATTAACATGTGCATCAGGAATTTTTACTAAATATAAATTTGAATTTGAAATAAAATAAAACTCTTCTAATTTTCAGTTTTAATAGAATGTTTAACTTTCTCACCACTTAATAATAAATTTAATATAGTTACAATATATGGATTATAATAATTTTGACAAGTTAATCTATCAATAATTGAAGGAATAAGAACTTCTCCAGATGCATATAAAGGAGTAAATTCATATTATGAAGATTGATTATCTTGTTTATAAAATAATTGTTGCAAATTTTAAGTAGTTAATAAATATTCAAAATTATTTGTACAAATTAATTCTGTCATTATTTATATTTTTTTATTACATTTTTTTATTGCTTTATATATAAAAATTGTTTCAGCATCTAACATTTGTTCTTCACTATATGAATTAAAATTATTATCATGTAATTGACTAATAGAAATTTGTCTATTTGCTTTTCTTTAACTATATAAAATAACTACTTTATCAACATTTAAAAAGTAGATATAAATAAATTGCAGGTAAAAGCGGTTAACCTTGTATAAAAATAATCCTAGAAAATTAATAAAAGCTTCAAATAAATGTTGAGGTAAAGATTGAGCTAAAATAAGAATCCATTTTAAAACATCTTCTTGTAAATACTTTACTCTTAAAGGTAAATTAAAATGAAATAAAGAAACATGTAATCCACATATAATAATATGATTAGATATATTATCTCTATCTTTAATTGAATAATGCATTATTTTAATATTATTTCTTAAATAATGTTGAGAACTATCATTAAAATAATTCTCATTTTTATTAAAATCCAAATCACTACTTGAATATTGAATTATGTTATCTATATCATCTTCTTCATCTGAATCTGATGGTGAGTCACTCTTTACATAATTATTTATTGATGCTTCTAATGCTATTGATTAATTTATATTATTTTCTTTTTCTTTATTTTGAACTTCTTAAATATTTTATGTTGAGTTTTTTACCTCCCATTAAATTTTGAACCATTGCTGGTATAATTGACAATATATTTGTTAATGCTTGTTCTTTTTTATCTTTATTTGTTAATGTATTTTTTTTACTATTGTTGATATTTCTTTTTCCTTATTGTAAAACTTCTTTATCACTATAAATTAAATAAATGAATATTCTAATTTTATAATCTCCAAAAGTTTTAGGATAATTGCTATATATTTTTTCCTTATCAACATCATTATAATTGGCACTTATATCATTAATTTGACTTCTACTTTCTTTAGTTTTATCATTATTATTTAAATCTTTTATTTTTTCAATAAATTCAATATTTGTCTTTCCATTACAATTATAAGAATTTAATTATTATTATTATTATTTTGAAAAATAATGAAATAAATTTAACTAAAAAAGTCACTTTAGTTAATAAATGTTATGATGAGATTGAAAGAGATTTAGAATTAATTGGTGCCACTATAGTTGAAGATAAATTACAAGATTTAGTATCGGAAACTATTAAAGATTTAAGGATGGCTGGGATAAAAATTTGGGTTTTAACTGGAGATAAAGTAGATACTGCTGAAAATATTCTTTAGGTTATAATTTAATATCTAGAAATCAGAAAATTTTTAGAATTTTTGTTAGTCATAGTGATACTGAAAGAACTAAAAATCGTAATCCTGAAATAGAAAAGTTTTTTAAAGAATATTATAATTTTGAAAATGATAATGATAAAAAAATACTCATTTCATAAGTATTAAATCTCATAATAATATATCAAAAAATAACAGTAATATAATAAATTCAAACAATAAAATAAAACAACAAAGTATAATCATCACATATTTAAAAATAATAATAATGTAACAAAAGATGGAATTGTAATAAGTTTTATTCCAAGTATAAATGCAAGTAATATAATAAGTAATAAAAGTATAAATGATAATATAAGTAACATATCATCAAGTATTAGTTGACTATGTAACTTATTTCCAAAAAAAATAATTCGACAAAAATCCTTTCAACATCATTAAATAAAAATATATCAAATTTACATTTTTGTATAATAATAGAAGAACCAATATTATCTCAAATATTTAAATCAAGTAAGAAAACAAATTGATTTTTAAAATCAGCATTAAAAGCAAGTAGAGTAATATGTTATCGTGTATCTCCATTAAAAAAAATTAAAGTAGTACAAGAAGTAAAAAAATATGATAATAATGCAATAACTTTAGCAGTTGGTGATGGAGGAAATGATGTATCAATGATAATGGAAGCATATTTCTGAATTGGTATTTATGGAGAAGAAGGAATGAGATCAGTTCAAGCAAGTGACTTTGTAATTGGAGAATTTAAAATTTTAAGAAGATTATTATTTTTTCATGGTAGAAGTAATAATAATAGAATTAGTAATATGAATATATATTTTTTAAATTTCATTTTTATAATATTACAATTTATTTATTCATTTTTTTATATTGGAAGTGGACAAACTATAATTGATGATTGGTTTATTACTTGTTATAGTCTTTACTGCATTACCTTTTGATGTATATGCATTAATTGATTTTAGATTTAAAAGAAAGTGATGTAGATATTGTAAAAAAATGTATGCTTCTTTTATATAAAGAAATTAGAGAAATACATCCAATTTTTTTATTATCAATTTTTATATTATCATTAATTAAAGGATTTATTAAATCTTTCTTAATTTTTTATATAGTTTGTTTTTGTGATTTAGGAAGTGAAATAATAATAGAAGTCATTATGGTACTTTATGGTGGATGTTACTTAAAACTTATACTAATATTATTATTTCTGTAAATATGACTTTACTATTCAAAATGAATAATGTTACTTTTTTATTCCCTTTAATTATGCGAACTAATTCTTTTATGTTATATATTTTTTTTCTTATTATGGTTAAATATTTGACCCTGTTTAATTCATGTTCTACTATTTTTGATACTTTAACTTGTCATAAATTTTATATTAGTAGTTTTCTTGTTAATTTTATGAGTTTTTATACTGATTATATGATTGAATCTTTTTATCTGAATTATGGTTCTACTTTATCTACTAATTTGTTAAGAACTATTTTAAATGTTAGTTCTAGAAATGATTTATTAAATGAATTTATTAAAAACTAGAAAAAAATTTTTAGATTTATTTCAATTTAATCATTAAAAAAAAATCTCTTAATTAGAGTAAGTTTTTTAAATGATAATAAAAGCGAGCAATTCATTGAGTTTAATAATACTAATGATGATACTTTTAAAAAATGAAAAGTTCTCAATTAAGGTTAAATTTAAATCATTCAAAAGATAAATTATTGAAAAAAATATTTCAGAAACTGTTTTGATTGAAAATTCAAAAAATAGATTAGAAAATTATTTATTTGAAGAAAATAAGAAAAATAATTTATTTAAACCAAATGAAAAAAATAATAATTATTATTTTTTTATTTTTTATTAACATTTTATAGAAAACTTAAATAATATTTTTAAAATTTTGCTATAAAAAAAAAATAATTTTCAAATTTTGCATTTTTTATTTCTACTTTTTTTATGATATAAATAATGTCAAAATTTTTAAAAAAATCAATTAAATGCAATTCGATGAACACTTTCAAAATAATTTTAATAATATTGAAAATTATGATACTTGTTTTTACTGTGAGACAACAGCTGAAAATTGTTTAGGAAAATGTGAAGAATGTAAACACCTTTTCTGTAATGGATTATCAGAAGAAAACTCATATAGTCATTTAATTTATCATTTAAAAAAATCAGGGCATAGAAACATTAGTTTATTTCCTCATAACAGAATATTAAAATGTAATGAATGTGAGTCTTCAAATACTTTTGATTTATTTGTTGAAAATAATATATTTTATTGTTCTCATCATAAAACAAATGAATCAATTAAATTATTATTAGAAAATTATAGAATTATTAATCAAATTTTACCAGTTTCAACTTTAGATGCAGATAAAGAAAGGTTAAGAAATTGTAGTTTTCAACAAATGAAATTTAGAGAAAATTTAATTAGTGAAATTGAAGAAGACAAAAATTTAAATAAAATAAAAGAAAAATATTTTAATGTTGATGATTATTTTAATATTTATAGACCTTTAATTAAAGCAGAACTTAAAATATGTAAAATATTATTTGAAACAAGAAAAGAAATTGAAATTTATTTAAGATATGATAATATAAATATTCATAGAGTATGTTTTAGAATTCCTAGATCTTATAGTGGTATTTCATTTATTCCAGGAAAATTCTTAACATTTACATCAACATATGCTCAAACTTTTGTTTTTTCTGGTGTTATAAGTTATATTGATAAACAAACAAGAAATATTTTTATTTATCCAATTGAAAAAAATGTTAATTCAATAAGTCAAGGAGAATATAAAATTAAAGAACAATTTTCAGATGTTTCTTTTTTAAGAATGTTAGATGGATTAGATTATTTTAGAGATTATACTGATTCAATTTCATTCAATTTAAATAATGCAATTTTAGGAATTGATAATATTAAAAGATTTAATATTGGAAATAGAAGAATTAAAAGTATTCAAGGATATGGAAGTTTAAATTATAAACAAAGAGTTGCTTTAGATAAAGTATTTCAAAATTCTTTAAATATGATTCAAGGACCTCCTGGTACAGGAAAAACATTTTTAGCATCTTTCATTATTTATAATATTTTCATAAATAAACCATATGAAAAAATATTAGTTTCAGCTCCATCCAATGATGCATGTGATAATATAACAAAAAGTCTACTAGAAATAAATAATAATTTAACTAATCAAAAAATGAAAATTTTAAGAATTGTAGCAAAAGGAAGAGAATATGTGAATTATTCAAATATAATACAAGATATTTCTTTACATTCAATAATTGATAGAAACAATTATAATAATCAACAAAATTTTATAGAAGCAAATATAAGAGAAATTGACAAATATAATATTATAATAACAACTTGTTCAACATCAATGGATGATAGATTAAAAACATTTAAATTTCAATATGTAATAATAGACGAAGCAACACAATCAACAGAAATTGAATCACTTTTACCAATAATACACGGAGCAAATCATATTACTTTAATAGGAGATCAAAATCAATTAAGACCAGTAACTTTTCATCCTAAATCTTCATTTTTAGGAATGGATATTTCACTTTTTGAAAGAATGATAAAAATTCATCCTCAAAATTTAATTCAATTAACAGAACAATATAGAATGCATCCGAAAATAATAGAATATTCCTCAAGAAAATTTTATAATAATACATTAATTAATTCTTATCAAGTTAGAAATAATGGAAGAGTTAATATTAATTTTAATCAAAATTTCAGGTGGTTTAATAATGATATTCCAATTATGTTTATTCATATTGAAGAAAGGGAAAATTTATCTTCTTCTGGTTGTTCATGGGAAAATGAAAAAGAAGCAAATTTAGTTTGTCAAATTGTCAGAAAAATTATTAATTGTGGTATTAATCCTAATGATATTGGTATTATTACTCCTTATTTAGCTCAAAGAGAATTAATTGAAAATAAATTATTTAATTATAATATTAATAATATTTTAATTTCTTCTGTTGATTCTTTTCAAGGACAAGAAAAAGATTTTATGATTGTAAGTACTGTGAGAAGTAATTTAAGTGATAGAATTGGTTTTGTTGAAGATCCAAGAAGATTAAATGTTACTTTAACTAGAGCGAAATATGGTTTAATTTTTATTGGCAATGCAAAATGTCTTTCTAATTCTAAAGATCATAATGGGGATTTTACTATTTGGAGAAATTTAATTAAGTATTATCAAGATATAAAAGTTTTATGTTGTTACAACAATGATAATTTTAGTTCAATTGATAATATTGTTCAAGATGATTTTAATTGGAATTATATTCCTGAATTTGATTGGGATAATAATCAATTTTATGATAATCATTATCAATATAGAGGAAATTATAGGAATAATTTTAGATATAGAGGAAATAATAATTATTATTATAGAAGAAATGGGTATATGAGTGGAAGAAGATATTATTAATTAATATAAATATTTTCAATTATCAACAAGATTATACATTTATTATATTTAAATAACAATATTTTAAATTATTTAATCAACAAATAATAACCAATTTAAATGAATTATAAATGGAATTTTTTTTTTTAATTTTAATATATTTTTTTTGATTATAATAGGAAAAAATAATTAATTTTTTATTAAAGAATATATTTTTACGAAAATAGAACAAGCTTCTTTCTAAAAAATTCCAGATTTAGAAGATAAAATAATAATAAATTACTCAGAAAATTTATACAAAATTCCAATAAGTGTATTAAAAAGAAAAAAAGTATATAATTTCCAAGGAAAATATTATGATAAAATATATAACAAAGCATTAGATATCGAAAAAGAAAAATTTCGAAAAAAACCACCAAAACAAAGAACTATTCCATCATATAAATCTTTACAACCAGAATAACCAAAAATTTCCCCTTCAGAAATAAAGAAAACAGAAAATGAAAATAAATCAATAACAGAAATAAGAATATAGAAAAAAATTATAATAAACCAAAAAATAAAAATTATAATTATGGTGGTTATAAAAATATCACATATAATCCAAATCAAAAGATCCGAGGTGATTATTTAATAAGAAATATTTTATTTGAAATTGAATATCAAACTTCAGTAGGGCAAGAAGTAGGAATAAATGGATCATTAAATGAATTAGGAAGATGGAATAAAGATAAAATTTTAAAATTAGGATGATGGAGTATGGAGAAAACAAATTCCATATGTTAATGGTATAAATTTTGAGTTTAAATTTCTTTTAATTTCTAATTGAAAAGTTGAAAAATGGGAAGAAAGAAATAAATGACCTTTTAAATAAAATAATATTTGCTTGAATTTAAGAAATGGAAATAAACAATATGGTTTAATTACTATTTGGAATTTAAATTATATGACTATTGAATATGAAATAAGAACAAATAATTTGAAAATTATTTGTTATTGGAATAAAAAAAAACAAACAAAGATATATAATATTTAATGTTTGTTTTTTATATGATTTAAATAAGAGTACAATTTTTGGTTGTAATAAATTTAAAAAATAAAAAATAATGAATGAGGAAAAAAAAAATATTAATAAAGAATTTAATGATTTATCGAATCCAATACCAATTTCAATAACTTAACTTTTGCAAATTTATCAAAAAGCTTCATTAAATAATTCTTTAAGTCTTAATGCATAAATAATTGATAAAAATAAACCAATTAATAACATATTTAATTTACATTTATTAAATATTGAAGATATTAATAAAGATCCAAGTGTTCAAATCAGTGAATTAGAAAGTAATAAAAAAAAGAAAATGTGAATCATTTAACAACCTCCTAATTACTAAACGTAAAAATAATACATAGTATTAAGAATAAAAAAATAATTAAAAATAAGCATACTAATAAAAACTTTTAATGTAGTATCTTCTAAGAATGCCTATTTAATTAACCTTTTTTTAACATATAAGGAAGATTCATAAATGACCTCTTGATTAACTACAAAATCAAAAAATTTTTTACTTACGCTATTATAATACATCCTTCAATTTAATATATTCTATGTTTCATTGAAGTCTCCTTTATTTATTATCTTCTTATTGAATAATGTTCTTCTTTTTGAACATATGCTTCTTTATCATCAAATTCTTTTTCTTCTTTAAACCATCACCTTCACTTATCATCATCTTTTATATCTTTTAATTTAGATAAACCAATTTCTCCAATTCCTAAACAAACCATGTAATCATGTGGACAAATAATTGGCATACCAAAATCATTAACTTTATCTTCGATTCAAAAAAAAAATCATAAAAGAAATATTGATGATAATAACAATGAGTTCATATAAGATCCCATAATTTTACAATTTATATTCAATGTGTGTTTTCACTACATTTAATCTTAGTATAAATTTATCGTAGAATGAACTTAAATTTTCCTTTAATTTTATTAATAATAATTCTAATTCATTTTATTTAATTTCCTCACAGTAGCAACTGCTCCCATTACCTTCTAATAACTAAAATTAATTAAATTTTTAATTATTTTTGTTTTTGTTTATTTTAAATTATAAAATCATATCTATATAAAAATGATAAAATCAGATATTTGGAAAAAATATCAAAAATTAGGAATCATAGACTCAGGCATATTTGGTAATATGTACAAAGCCAAATATAATAATGAATACTTTTCAATCAAAGAAATTAAAAAAATAAAATCAGATAAAAAGAAATTTTTAAGAGAAATAGAAGTGATGAAAAAAATGGAGTGTGATAATTCGGTGAAATTCATAGAAAGTGTTGAAACAGAAGAATCATTTTATATTGTATCTGAATTATGTCATTTAACACTTCAAGAATATTTAAATATGAGAAAAAAGGCTTTTTCTATAGAAGAATTAAAAGAATTATTAATAGATTTAAATAAAGGATTAAAGGTAATGTATGCAAATAAAATAATACATGGAAATATTAAGCCTTCAAATATTTTATTATCATTTAATAAAAATAATGTGAATAAAGTATGCTT
>JAJJLU010004568.1:0-11582 GCA_023807065.1 Isotricha intestinalis | reverse complement strand
AAAGAACAATTCCTCTCAATTTATGAAAATATACATTTTAAATATTTTAATGTTCAAAAAAAAGGTAATGTAATATATATAAAATATGCCTATCCACTTATAGAAATTATTATAAATGAATTTTATAATAAAATATTCCTGTCTGGTTGCTTTTATGAAATTTTAATTAATAATATGTTAGATGGAGGAGCAAGAGGTCAGTTATTTGAAAAAGTTGTAATTAATTATTTAGGTAATAAAAATTATTTAAATTATTTCAATGATATATCTATTCAAAAACAAGAAGAAATAGATAAATTTCTTCCTAAAAAAAATGAAAAGAATTGGAAAACCAAAAAAATAATTAAAAAAACACTTGAAAAAAAAATTTATTTATTAACTCAAAAACAATATACTGGTAAAGCTTTTGATTGTTTAATTGTTTTAAATAACTTAGATGAAGTTAAAATTATTTGTTTACAAGTTTCAATACATAAAGGGAAAATATATACTATTGACAAATTAAAAAAATATATAAACTCAATGATTGAATATTTAACATTTCATTTTGAAATAAATGTTGAAAAAAATAATGTTTATTTTTCATATATTTTTGATTTCTTAAATATGAAAGAAAAAAAAATAAAAAATATGTTGAAAGATTGTCAACAAAAGAAAATAAAATATTTTTTTTTTGATTCTAAAAATGAAAAATTCGTGAATGAGAGTGGAGATCAAATAAAAGAATTATTGGATAATACTATATGTTTGTTTTATAAAACTACTAAAAAAAGAACATATAATCAATTACCTTATCAACAAGATAGTTTTTATTTAACTAAAAAAATGAAAGCTTCATTTATAATACCAGAAATTCAAGTAAATGCAATTAAATCAATATTAATTGATGAATTTAAAATTAATAATAATGTGAAATTTAATTTTTTAGGGGAGACTTTTAATATTAAAGGATCTTATTTAATGGAGAATCATATTCTTGTTAGTGATTTAGGAGAAGGGAAAATATTATTAATTTATTGTAACGATGATTCAGAATTACAATTTAAATCAATAAATCAATTAGGGGATGCATCAGATTATAAAAATATACCAAATAAATTTTATTTATATCAACTGAAATTCAACACATAAATTCATAAAATATATATTATTTTATTTTTTAAAAAATTGATTGAAAAATATCTCTTTAGAAATGGAATCAAATATAAAATGTAAATTAAAAAATATTTTTATATAGTTTATCTCTTTTAATTATTTAAAATAAACTCTATAATAATATTATTAATTATAAAGATAAAGATATAATTTTAGTTAAAAATGAAAGTGGTTCCAATAGTATAGATAAATATGATATCATGGAAAAATAATATTAAAAGAAGAATTAAATATAGATGAAAAATTAAATTTGAAAAAAAAAGGAATTAAAAATAATTTAATTTTTTAAATATTTGTTCTAATAAATAAAATTTATAACACAAATCAAATTTGTTTTAAATATAAAGTTCCAAATTAAGAATTTTATAAAGATATTAAATATAAATCATTTAGAATAATATTATTTATTTATATTTAAAAATTTTATTTAATTAAATTTAATTAAATAAAATTTTTAAATATAAATAAATAATATTATTCTAAATGATTTATATTTAATATCTTTATAAAATTCTTAATTTGGAACTTTATATTTAAAACAAATTTGATTTGTGTTATAAATTTTATTTATTAGAACAAATATTTAAAAAATTAAATTATTTTTAATTCCTTTTTTTTTCAAATTTAATTTTTCATCTATATTTAATTCTTCTTTTAATATTATTTTTCCATGATATCATATTTATCTATACTATTGGAACCACTTTCATTTTTAACTAAAATTATATCTTTATCTTTATAATTAATAATATTATTATAGAGTTTATTTTAAATAATTAAAAGAGATAAACTATATAAAAATATTTTTTAATTTACATTTTATATTTGATTCCATTTCTAAAGAGATATTTTTCAATCAATTTTTTAAAAAATAAAATAATATATATTTTATGAATTTATGTGTTGAATTTCAGTTGATATAAATAAAATTTATTTGGTATATTTTTATAATCTGATGCATCCCCTAATTGATTTATTGATTTAAATTGTAATTCTGAATCATCGTTACAATAAATTAATAATATTTTCCCTTCTCCTAAATCACTAACAAGAATATGATTCTCCATTAAATAAGATCCTTTAATATTAAAAGTCTCCCCTAAAAAATTAAATTTCACATTATTATTAATTTTAAATTCATCAATTAATATTGATTTAATTGCATTTACTTGAATTTCTGGTATTATAAATGAAGCTTTCATTTTTTTAGTTAAATAAAAACTATCTTGTTGATAAGGTAATTGATTATATGTTCTTTTTTTAGTAGTTTTATAAAACAAACATATAGTATTATCCAATAATTCTTTTATTTGATCTCCACTCTCATTCACGAATTTTTCATTTTTAGAATCAAAAAAAAAATATTTTATTTTCTTTTGTTGACAATCTTTCAACATATTTTTTATTTTTTTTTCTTTCATATTTAAGAAATCAAAAATATATGAAAAATAAACATTATTTTTTTCAACATTTATTTCAAAATGAAATGTTAAATATTCAATCATTGAGTTTATATATTTTTTTAATTTGTCAATAGTATATATTTTCCCTTTATGTATTGAAACTTGTAAACAAATAATTTTAACTTCATCTAAGTTATTTAAAACAATTAAACAATCAAAAGCTTTACTATTATATTGTTTTTGAGTTAATAAATAAATTTTTTTTTCAAGTGTTTTTTTAATTATTTTTTTGGTTTTCCAATTCTTTTCATTTTTTTTAGGAAGAAATTTATCTATTTCTTCTTGTTTTTGAATAGATATATCATTGAAATAATTTAAATAATTTTTATTACCTAAATAATTAATTACAACTTTTTCAAATAACTGACCTCTTGCTCCTCCATCTAACATATTATTAGTTAAAATTTCATAAAAGCAACCAGACAGGAATATTTTATTATAAAATTCATTTATAATAATTTCTATAAGTGGATAGGCATATTTTATATATATTACATTACCTTTTTTTTGAACATTAAAATATTTAAAATGTATATTTTCATAAATTGAGAGGAATTGTTCTTTAGAGTATTGTGAATTAACTGAAAAACTCATTAATTTTTTTGGGACATTCCACAAATCATTATTAAATTCATAAAAATTCTTTAAATTATTTTCAATTTTTTTTCTTGTTTTTTCTAAATAATGTTGTAAAATGGAAGGATTTTCTTTATATTTTTTTATGATATTATACATTTTTAAATTATTTCCATATAATCTCATAATTTCATCATATTCATTATTTATACTTAAGTCTAAAGTTAAATTAATTGAAATCTCATTAATTTCATTCAAAAATATTTCTCCAATTTCATATTCCTTCTTGAACATATTTCTTATTTTCATCATTTTAATATCATTATTATTCATTGAACTTACCACTAATAATCCCCTTTTATAACCGAATGGTTTTATGTAATTTTTATATATTTCAGTTAATTGATTATCTTTATCTACCTCATTATTATATTGGTCAAAAACAATTATTAAACTTTTTTTATTTGATTCAATTTGAGAAATTATCATTTCAATAATTTCCCATATTGATGGAATTAATTGAAATTGAAATTCTTGAATTTTTTTTGCTAAATTATAATATTTTTCATAACATCCATAAAATAAATAAGGGATTTCGTTTACTAATATTTGTTTTATTATAATTATGTTATTAAGATTTTTTGTTAATTTTTTGCAATTCATATAAAGAGTTTGATAGAAACAATGATCAGTATTATGTTTTAATACTCCTATTAATGTCACTGTTTTCCCCATATAAGGAGATCCAAAATATTTTGAAAATTTTCCCATATTAACAGGAGGTGAAAAATAATAACTCATTTGATTTCTTTGTTTGTTTTCATTTTCAAATATTTCAAATTCTTCTGAAATAAATATATCTGAATCACTAAAATAATATAAAAAATTGTTTTCAAATTCTATCGGAGTTTTAAATTTTTTACCTATGAAACCCTTCTTTTCATTTTTAAAGAATTTTTTAAATTCTTCTTTATTCAGAATATTAACTTTTAATCTTTCTTTTAAAATCATTTTTTGAGAATGTTTATAATGTGAATATAAATCTCTTATATTATTTCTTTTAATAAAACTTTTACATTTATTACAATAAAAACTTAAATACTCGAATTCATATTTTTTTTGAAAAAAATCTATTTGTGAATTATGAATTATTTCCACATTTAAATATTCTTCATTTTTTTCTAAAATAGCTTCAATAGGTTCTAAATATATTCCAGGAAAATAAACATCTCCACATATAATATTAAATGCCAAATCATAGTCTATTCCATGTATTTCTATTTTAAAACCTTCAATCTCTATAATATATGGTTCTGAATGTAATTTATTTTCAAAATATTGTTTTATTTCATTCATTTTTTTTTTAAATTCTTCATATATTTTTTTAAATGATAATTTTGATTGTTCTTTAATTATTATTATTTCTTCAATTCTTTCATGTTTTAAAATTTCTTCCATAATTTATATTATGAATTAAATATTTTGATTTATAAATTAAATATTCATTAAAATTATTATTTTCAGGATATTATTATTTTTTTTTCAAATATTATTGAAATAATAAAAAATGAAATTAAATAAAATAACTAAAGTAATCTTTCTTTTGATTCTCTAGTAGGAAAATCTTCAATATTTTCAAGAATAACACAAAATACATTCAATGATTCTAATATTTCAATAATAGAGACAATTTGTATTCGTATATACCATAAAAAAGAAAAAAAAAGAATTAAAATAAATTTTTGGGGTATTTCAGGTCAAGAAAGATTTTTCTATGTCAAAATTAATATTAGAACTAATATAATAATTTTCTATATTGAGAATGAAAATACTTTCCATTCAATTAAAGATTTTTGGTATAAAGAATGTAATAAACTTCTTGAATTATCAAATTGTCTGAAAATCTTATTAAAAACAAAAAGGATATAAAATTAGAAAATGATGAAAATAATTTAATATAAGAAATGAAGGAGTATTTAAAAACAATTGGAGCAATGTTTTTTGAAACTTCAGTTAAAGAATATACAAATATTGATTCATCATTTAATTGTATTTGCTATGAAAGTGAAAAATTAAATTTAAAAGATGATAAAACTCAAATTTATTTAAATCGAAAAGAAAAAGAAGAAAAAGGATGCATTTATTAGATTAAATAAGAGAAGAAGAAATGAAAAAGAGAAAAATCTTTTTTAATATTTTTATAATATAACATTAATTTTCATGACAAAATATTATATATCAGAAATGAAAATATTTTAATTTTTCAAAAATAAGATTTACAATTAAAAAAAATGAAATAAAAAATTTTTTGATTTTTTAATAATTATAGTTTATTAAAAGGATTTAATAATTAAAAAACAATTAAAAAGTTAATGATAAATAGTTATTTATTATATTAAAAAATTTAATTTAAAAAAAATTTTAAATTACATTAAAAGTAACTTATATATATATTTTTTTTTCATTGTTGATGAATTAAAATAAATAATTAAAAGTTTAATAATTAGAAGTATAAAAATCCTTTAGAAACAATAAATAAAAATGTTTAACCGAATTTTTTAAAAAAATTTAATTGATAAAAATAAAATAGAAATATGATATATATGAATTCTTTATTCTTTTATAAAAAGATTAATTTAATTATGATTGTAGTAGAGAAATAATTTAATATCGAAAGAAAAAAAAAATCTATTTCTAATATAATAACTAAAAAAAAAGAATAACTGTTTATAAAAATTATGAAAATTAAATAAATTTAAATTTATTAAAAAAAAATTTAAAAAGAAAAGTGCGGATGAACCAAAATATAGAAAGTCCATTCACTCCATCAATATGTAACTACTGCGATGATTCTCCTAATTCAAAAAAGAATAATATCCAAGTAGAACAATTAAAAAAAGTAAATTTAAATAGTATTTTCAATGAAATAAACTTACCATCTTCAATTGATAAAAATCAAATTCCAAATGTTTCATCAAGTTTTATAAAAACCCCGAATAAAAATAGTAATTCTCAATCTAAAAATTTAAATAATTATAATAGTACTAGTTTAAGTTATCAATATAGTAATAGTGGTCAAAAGAGTAATTCTTTCAAAAATCAAATAAATAATAGAATTGAAAATAATAAAAAAGAAAATTTTATTATCCAAAAAAATGAAAATATTAATATTGGAGTAAATGATCATTTTAATTATAATAAATTAGAAAATGAAGAATTTTCAACTTTTTCATTTGAAATAAAACCTCAAAAAAGAACACCAAGAAATCATACTCCTGAAAATTTATTATTTAAAATAGAATCTATTCCTGAAGAAGTTTTTATTCCTCATCAAAATGTTAAAGAAGAAAAAGAAAAAAATAATATTAAAGTTAATAATGGTTTTAAATTAATCCCTTTATCTCATAAATCTATTTTTTCTGCTAATCAACTTGAAAAAACTAAATCAAAAACTAATGAAATTATAAATAAAAATATTACAAAAAATAATTCTACAAATAGAAAGCAAAAAACTTCTATTCCTATTTTTAAAACAAATTTTATTGATTATATGGATATTAGGAAAAAAGTAAATATAAATAATAATAGTAAAAGGAAAAATAAAAGCAATAGTAATATTAGTAGAACAACTAATTCAAATTCAAAATCAAAAACAAAAAAAATATTTTCAAAACAAGAAAACAAAAATAATTTTAAACCAAATTCAAATAATGATATTAATAATATTATTCAAAGACATTTTCAACAATATTATTTAAATTCAAATCAAAGTAGTAGAAGAAATTCAAAAAATAAATCTTGTCACAGTTCAAGGGAAAAACATAAATTTAGTGTCACTTCATTAACTACATATATAAATAAAATTTCAAAAAAAAATAATTTTACTCTTCAAAAAGAAAGGAAAGTAAAATCATTTAATAATGATAGAAAAAATAATACTTTAAAACAGGAAAATAAATTATTTTATAATACTTCTGGTGGAAATTCAAAAGGAAAAAATCCAAGACAAAAAGTTAAAACTTATATTAATTTATCTTCAATATTAAATAATTTTCCATCAAATAACAATAACAAAAAAAATAATAATAAATCAATAAATTCTTTAAGTGGTATATTAATAAATTCAAAAAATAATATACCAAATTATAAATCAAATCAAAATATAAATATTATAGAAAGTCCACATCATGAAGAAGAAGAACAAATATTTCTTCCAGAAACAAAAAATTCACCTGGAGAAAAAAGTTATAATAGTAATATTAAAACTTTTCATACTCAAGATACAGTATATACTACAAAAGAAAATAATATAAATACAAATGGAACAAATACAGTAAATAATACTAATAATAATATTCCAACAATGAGGAAACCTTCTCCTCAAGTTATTAAAGATTTTTCTTTTTATAAAAAAAAACAAGTTTATCGTTCAAATTTAATTTCTTTAGTTGATAATAAAGAAAATACACAAAATAATAATTATTATTTAACAAATCATTCAAGTAATAATCAAACAAATCAATTTAATATTAAATATCATGAATCTAAAAAACCAATTGCTTCAATTAAATTAAAGAGATTAAATGGAGATATTGATTCCAATATCTCAGATGAATATTATAACGAAATTTATAAATAAATTTTTTTTAATAAATAATTAAAAAAATTAAATATTATTTTTTACAATTAATACTCCAGTATTTTTACTTATATTATTCACTTCCAAAAAAACTATAAATAAATATATTTTTTAAATTAATTTTTTTAAGAACTTCCAAAAAAATTTCCAGAAATAGATTGAAATTTTCTTAAAGTCATTCCTCTAAAATGAGATTTAATATATTTAGGAGGTCCTAAATTATTTAAAGTTAAAATTATTTTTCCAGCATCTTTTTGCCTATCTTTTCTTATTTGTGAAGGAGTAATATTTAATTCATCTTCTTGATCCTCTTTATTTTTTTGAATATTTCTTAATTTAACAACTCTTTGTAAATTTCTAAAACTAACTAAACCATTTGTACTTTCATAAACATCTTCTTTCTTATTAATTTCTTCATATTCATCACAATTAATTGCAAAAATTATATTTGCATAATCTCTAGATTTACTTTGAATTTCCTTTTCAATTTCTTTCTTTTTATTATTTCTATAAAGTGAAAATTCATAATTTGACATTTTATCATTATTGTATTCATTTTTAAAATATTCTTTTTCCCATTTTGAAAGTTGTTTAATATTAGAAAGAAATTTAATAGATGTTTTTTTTGATGATTTTAATTTTTCAAAATTTTCAATTCTAACTGAAATTTTTTTTTCTTTCATATTTTCCATAATATGATAATATTTTTCATGTAAATCACTAAATTTTTTAGAATAATCAATTGACATACTTGTATTTCCTTGATTTAATGCAAAACCATTTATTAAAACTTTATTCATTTCAACATTATTTGTTGGTTTTTGTAATAATTTTTTATTTTGAGATAAAACTTCATCTTTAATTATATCTTTTTGAAAACCAATTAATTTATCTAAATTTTTTTTTGTAATTTGAGTTTTCAATCTTCTTTTATCAACTCTTATAATTGTTTGAGTACTATTAAATTTGTCTTTTTTTTTTTCATTATCTAATGAATTTTCTTTTTTTAATTTTAAAAATCCTCTTCCTTTTAATTGAGATTTATGATAATTTTCCATTTCAAATACTAATCCAGTAATTTGTCTTTTAAAATCTTTTTTTAATTCATTTTTTGTATTTAGACTATTTAATCTTGAATGATTAAGAGTTGTATCTTGAGAATTGAATGATGAAGTTTGAGCTCTGAAAAATGTTTTATTATTTTTGAGATTTGGTGTTATATTTTGATTACCTATTGTTATTGATCTGGGCTCTGAAACTTCTGGAAGTTTGATTTCTTTTTTTTTTAATTTAATTGAATTAAATTTTTGAAATAATGTTTGACCAGTTTTATTTTCAGTATTATGAAGTGATAGAGAAAATTTAAGTAATTTTTTTTTTGGTTTTTTTTCTTCATTTAATTCCATTTTTTATTAAAATATAAATTATTATATTTTTAGTTCATTTTAATTTTTTTATTTTAATAAATTAACAAATAAATTACTTTAATAAATTTATAAATTAATGATATAATCAAAAATTCTTTACATCAAAATATTTTAGTTATAATTGTTTTTCATATTATCATAATAAATATTATTATTCATAAAATTATTAAGATTTGAGTTTAACATTTGCTCATTATTATTGTTCACATAATAATTATTTATCATATTATAAGGATTTGGAATATTTAATGAATTATCAAAATATCCATAATTATTGTTGATTCCTGTATTATTATTTCTATTAACATTCATACCCATCATTCCATAGTAATTATTTACATTGCTTATGTTATTTGAAATATTATTTATATTTAAATTTATCATTTGTCTATTTAATTGGTTTAAATTCATATAATAATTTCCAGGATTTAACATATTATTATAATTATTATTTAAAAGATTAATTTGATTTGAATACTTTTTTAATTCTGGAAATGATAGAATTAATTTTTTAATTAATTTAGGACCAAAAGGAAGATATTGTAAATTTCCTAATTCACTTCCAACAATTTGTAAGAAAAATTGTTTATTTTTTGTGTCTTGAATCATAGATAAAGTTTTTTGTAAGACATAATTACCATACATATCTTTTAATAAATCTCTAATAATTTTTTCATCTGATAATTGATTAATTATTCTTTCTTTCATTTTATTAGAACAATAATCAAAGCATTTTTCAATAACATTAGAAGAATATTTTTGCTTAGCTAAAAATATTAAATTATCTATAAAACCTTCTACAATTTTATCATTAATAGGTATAATATTTTTTGAAATAACAAATTGAATAACATAATTACCGTATTGATTTAAAATTAAAAACATAGAATTATTACTAATATTTTCAAGTAATTTTTGACTTTGTTGTTCATTACCAATATCAATGCATTTTTGTAAAGCAGAACAAGAATAAGATTGAACACTGATTTTAACTATATTTTTATTTAAAAAATCAAATATAACATCATTATTAGGATAAGGAACTACTGAAGCATAATGCATTAAAACAAAACTTCCATTTAAATCATTAATTAATTTTGGCATAATAGGAATTAAACTATTTGTAAATAAAGTTAACAAAGGATTATCTAATTTTATTTGTTCTAAATAAACTTGAACTACTCTTGTTCCATGAGGGTTTAAACATAATTTTAATAAATGCTTCACTATTAATGATGTAAATGAATATAAGTTATCTTTATTTAAATATGGTATCATTTTTTGAACTAAGTAATTTCCAAATAAATCATTACATAATTCTAATAATTTTGCAGGATATAATTTTGGATAAAAATATTTATTCACTATATCATCATTTTCAGTTAAAGATATTAATTTTTGCAAATATCTACATCCAGTTTGTTTTTTCGCTATTAAAAATAATTGATTTGTTATTTCACTTATTGACATATTATCATATTTATTTTTTGAAATTGAATTTTCAAATTGACTTAAATTATCTGGAATGATATTTTGTGTTATTATACTATTTTTACTTAAAATATTATCATTTTTGATATTTATAATATCAGAATTATATAAATTAGAAAATGGAATATTTTTATCTGAAGTATTATTTTTATTATCATTATTTAAAATATAGTCTTTTTCATTTAATGAATGTTGTTTTTTAAAAAGAGATTTATTATTTGAACTATTATTTTGATTATTTAAATTATTCCCTTTATAAACTAATTTAATATTACCATTACTTATATTTAAAGAATTCATAGAATAATTTAAATTAGAACTAGAGTCTTTTCTTTCTATACTTCCTTCTCTTGATAAAAAAATTGAACTATTGCTACTATTTGGCTCTTTTCCTTCTAATAAAATTATTAATTCTTTTTGAATAACCATATCACCTTCATTTATTGAATTTGATTTGGTGGAAGGATGTTTTTTAAAATTTAAATTTGGAATTGATGAAATTAATAAATTTAAACTATATTCAGGTGATATTTTATTCAAAATATCACTTTGATTAATTTGTTCATTTAAACTTATTGGGGATTTATCAAAGTAAATGAGCATTTATATAAATAAAATCTTTTTATTAATTACATAAATATTTATTAAATAAAAAAAAAATAAAAGTGATATATAATATTTGTATTATTATTATTTTTTAGGGAAAAATTGAAATGTATTAATAAGACTTCTTTTTGTATTAGTATTAATTTGATCTAAATAAATTTCATCTCTTAAAGAAACATTAAAATATAATCCATTAGAAACATTTTGATAAGCATAAGTTTCAGC
>JAJJLU010004567.1:0-11583 GCA_023807065.1 Isotricha intestinalis | reverse complement strand
AATTTATTATCAATTTCAATATTAAATTTTTCTATATCTTTTTTACTTAATTCTTCAATTTTTTGATTTGCTAAATTCATCTTTTTTTGGATTAACTTTTCCAAAATTTAAATCTGGTTTCCTTGAAGTTGATTTTGATGTATTATTTATAATATTTTCTTTATTGTCTTCTTTTTTTATTTGTTTTTCATCTTTATTTTCATCATCAATTTCAATTTTATTATTTTCATCTTCAATATTCTTTTTTTTATTCATTTTTTCATTTATTAAATAATCTAATTCTTTTTTTAATAAGGTTTTTTCTTTTAATAATTCTTCTTTTTCTTTTTCTTTTTTTACAAGTTCAAAAATATTCCATTTTCATTTTGAGTCATATTTTCTTCATTTTCATTATTTAAATGTTCAATTGGTTCATATAATTCTTTAATTTTACCAAGTAATTTTTCATTTCTAATAGTTTCATATCTCATTTCTTTTAATAATTTTAATTTCTCTTTTTCTTTTTCAAAAATTTTCTTTTCTCTTATTGCAATTTCTTTTTCATATTTATTTTTATGAATATTAAAAGCACCATCAATAATATTTAATTTCTTAATTATTTTTTATTATTACTTTATTTTTCTCTATTTGATTTGATTCATTTTATAAATTCTTTTATATCATACATTTCTTTTCCCATTTCTTCTATTTTATTTTTAAATTGTTTTAATTCTTCTAATTTTGCTTCATTATCTTTTTTAGTTTGTTCATTTTTTCTTTGATTACATTAATTAGTATATTTAAGTTTTAAATTTTTATATTCTGTTTCAACTCTTTGAGTTTTTATTAATTGTGTTTTAGAATTTTTTATTTCCTTTGACATAATTATTGATTTCATTTTTTGAGCTTTTTGCAAATCTTTAATTTCTCTTTGAAAATAATTTAAATCTTTTATAATTTTTTCTTTCTTTTTTTCTAAATTATTAATATAATTTTCATCTTTTAATCTCTGATATCGTTTATTTAATATTTCATATTCGTTTTTATATCTATTTATAATTTTTTCATTATTTTGATTTAAATCTGTTTTTTCTTTATTTAATGTTTTATATTTTGATTGAGATATTTTTATATTCTTTGTCATTAATGATACAATATTATTTAAATTTAATAATAAATTTTGTATTTTTTTATTTTCTTTTATTAATATTGCAGAAGATTTATTTTGATTTGTTAATATTTCATTTATAATTGAATGAATTTTTTGAAAATTCTGTTATGCAATTTCAAAATTTCCAAAATTTTTATTTTTTTTTTTGCTGATAATCTTAATTTATTATTATTATAATTTGATTTTTTTATTTAATTAAATTTGTTTTTATATTTTTTTTCTCTGAATCATCTTTATTATTTTGTTATTCTTTCTTTTCTTCTTTTTTTAAATCTTCATTTTTTTTCTCTTCATTTTCTTTATTAAAGTCATTATATTCTTCATTTTCTTCACTATTTTCTTTATTTTTAATAACTATACAATCTTCATTTTTTTTTTCTTCATTATTATCTTTAATATTTTCTTCATTGTTTTCTTCTTTTTTATTATCTTCAAAATCTTCATATTTTTCTTCTTTATTATTATCTTGAATATTTTCTTTAATATTTTCATCTTTATTATCTTCAATAATCATTATAAACTTCAAAATCTTTTTCATAATCATCATCATTTTTATCTTCATTATTATTATTTTGAATTTCATTATTATTTTCAAATTTATATTCTTCATTATTTTCATAATTTTCTTCATCAATTTCATTTTTATTATCTTCATTTTCATTATTTATTTCACCATTATCAAATTTATTTGTTTTTTTTCATCTATTTCATTATTTTGTTTTTCTTCTTCTTCATTTTTATTTATTTACTCATTTTCATTTTCAACTTTTTTATTATTATCACTTTCAATATTTTCAAACAAATTATTTAATTGATTTATTTGACATTCATAATCACATATTATTTTTTGTTTTTCACATTCATACATTTGATATATATCTTCCATTTTATTTTTATAAAATTCTTCCATTGATTTTTTTCAATACATAAATTATCTAATAAACAATTTAAATTAATTATTTTATTACAGCGTTCTTCGTTTGTTGAGGCAACTCAACTTTCATAATTTCTTATTTTTTGATTTAATTGACAATTTATTTCTTTTTGATTATTTAATTGTTCTATTAAATATTCTATTTGAGTATCTTTATCTGAAATTATTGTTTTTAATTTTTCATTTTTATCAAAATTATTATTGATTTCATTAATATCATTTTGAATTTGGTTATTATTATCATAATTATTATAATTAATATTATTTATATTATTATTATTATCATCATTTAAATTTATATTTCTTTTATTTAATAATTGTTTTATAATTCTTCAGTTAATTCTTTTATTTTCTTTTTCATAATTTTCTCTTAATTGAATAATTAAATTTTTACTAACTCCATTAATTTCAGGGCAATTATTTTCATTATCATTAATATTACTTTCTTTATTTAAATCCTTTTCATTAATATTATTATTTACAATAGTTTTATCATTAGTATAATTAAAATTATTATTTTGACAATAAGGCTCAATTTTATTATTTTGAATCAATATTTTTTTATGTCCTAAAAATATAGCAAGAGAATGTAAATATGAATCACATCCAACACAAAAAGATTTATTACAATCTTCACATTTGAAATCTGATATTTTTACTTGACATCTGCACAAAGTTCCATTTAATTATTTTATTTATTTAATTAAATTAAATTTATTTAATAATTTTTGAATAAAAAAGATTTAACATTTAATAAAAATCAAACATTATATTTTTCATTAATTTCATCATCATTTTTCTTTTCATCATATTTTTCATCTATTTCATCTACATTATTATTTTCAATATTATTATTATTATTTATTTTATTTTCACTATTTAAATTATTAGTTGAATTCACATTAGGTAAATTATTTTGTTTTTGTTTATCTATTATAGGACAATTTTTTCCTTTATTATATTTTACATTCTCATATATTCTAAATGAAAGACCAAGACAAATACTATTTAAAATAATTATTATAACATCAAAAAAAATATTCAAACTAGTATATTTTACAAAATTAGTTATCTTATTAACTTTATATAATCCTATTTCTTCGTCTGTTGAAATTGTTAATATTCTTAAATAAAATAAACAAATATTAAATATTAAACAGACTATTAAAAATATAAAATTAATCATTGCTAATTTTGATGTTTTTATTAATATATTTTCATTTAAATCCAAACTTTTTAATCTTAATGAAAGAAAATGGTATGAAAAATATAATAAAGGTAAATATAAAAAAAAAAATCTTATTAAATTAAATGTTAATTCAATTTCCAGTTTTTAAATACATTTTGATAACTTATTTCTTCTTCGTTAATATAATATTGTTCACCATTATAATTAATTATTGTTCTGGTTCTATTATTTAATAGTCTAATATTTGATTTTTTTGTTCATTTATTTCTTTTAAATATTTTAATGCTTCAGAATATCGAGAAGTTTTATTAGATAGAATTATATATTTTAATAAGGAAAAAAAAATTGAAATTGATATAAATAATATATATAATATATTTATTGACTTCATTTTAGAATTTTTACAAAAACAAGTTACACAACAATATACACTCATTTTATCCTTTATTTTACCTATTTTTCAAATATATTAATTTAATACATAAATTGAAATAAACAAAAATTTGTAATATAATGAAATATATACTATTATTAATTTTGCTTACTTATATTAAAAGTTATATTTCCTCTTATTATAGTTCATGTATAAATCCTCCAATAGGTGGATATACTTCTATTGATACAAGTGAACGTCGAAAACATAATCCATCAGATGGATATTGCTGTCTTTTATATTTTTATGTATAAAATGAGGGTCATGAAAAAGAAAATCGATATGAGGAATGTATAGGAATTACTAAAAAAGGGTATAATAATATAAAAGATCTTGAAGTTGATGTGGAAGAAGACATGGATTTGGATTCTGTTTATATTAATTGCAATTATGTTAAAAGTATTTTATATTTCTTTATTTCTATCTATATTAAATATTATATAAATCATATAAAAATTTTATTAATAATTCAGAACTAAATTATTATTGAATTCTTTCCAGGACTCAAAGGCTCATAATATAAAACAATAAATATGAAATTTCTTTTACATTATATGAAATAAAATTTCATATTTATTGTTTAATATTATGAGCCTTTTGAGTTTTAGTATAACAGTCCAATATTTAATAAAAAAAGGAAAATTAGAAATTATTTTTTAAGTTTATAAATCGTAAAAATTAGTCAATTAAAAAATAAGAATTATTAAAATAATGAAAATATATCAATAAATGTATATTTACTATTAATATATACTATAGTTCATATCTTACAAAGATAAAATAGATTGATATAAGAGAACATTCTGTTTCAAAAAATTTACATTCCAATTAACAACAATAAATTCATATGATTAGGAAATTGATTCTATAGTAAATATAGAATAAAATTTTATAAAAGTCATCATGTGTGAATTAAATGAAGATAGAGACAAACAATTTTCTGTACATGAGTCAAATGAAGTAAAAATGAATGAAAATAATTTAATAATTGAAAATAAAAATAAAATAGAAATAACAAATGCAAATAAAGAAGAGAAAACAATTGAAAATAATAAAGATATAAATAAAGGAAAATAAAACCATATGGTTCATATATGAATAATTTCTTAATAGATTCAGGTGATATTGACATTTGTATTGTTCCAAGATGTAATATAATAGAATTTGATCAATATTTTGAAAAAATAAAAGAATAAATTATAAATAAAAAATATGCTGAACACAAATTAACACATAGAACAGGGAGATATGTATTATTAAGAGTTGTAGATAATAAAACAAAATTTATGATTGATATAACTGTACATAATATGTTACCAATACTTAATATAAATTTAATAAGATTATATTCATTATTTGATCAAAGATTTCATATTTTAGGTTTGTATCAAATTTACAAATGCTATGAAAAGGGAAATAAATTTTATTTTAAATGGTGAATATATTAAAAGATTAGATAAGATTTTGAATAATGTAAATATAATTAATGGAAATTAATCCAAAAATTATTATATAAGTTATAGTATTTTTATTATTAAAAAACATGAATTTTTTTCTTTTCTTTATGATTATATAAAGAAAAAAAAATAACAAAAATAAAATATTAAAAATTATATGATTTTAATTAATTAAATATATAAAATATTTCAAATACTAAATCTTAATTAATTAATAAAAATTATTTAATTATTTCATTAAATTATTTGATTTATTTTTTGTAATAAAAATGTCATTTTGAAGATTATTTAAATTATAATTTATAGATTTTGATGGATTAAAGGTTGAATAAAAATATTTTGAATTAGGATTAATTTCATTATTTATATTATTATTTTTATAAATTTTATTATTATTTAATTCAATTTCATCTTTTCACATTTCATCTATTTTTGATTTTAACATTCTTATTTTTTCTCTATATTTTACTAATTTATCTTCTTTTTCTAAATTTATTTCATAAAATTCAATTTTTTTTTATTAAAAATTCTATTTGCTTCTGCAATATCTTTATTAATTTTTTTATAATATATTTTTAATTTTTCATTTTCTATTGCTAATTCTTTTATTTTTTTAACAATTTCTTTATCATTATTTTCTCCTTTTAATTCATTATTTTTATTTAATGATAATTTATTCTTTAAATCATTAATTGTTTCTTCATAATTTATTTTTAATTTTTTCGATTATTTTATCTTTATTTTGTATTATTAAATCCTTATTTTTATTTTCTGTAAACTATAATTTTCTTCATTATAATTATTTATCATTTGCTCATATTCATTTATTTAAAAAAAAAATCCCAAAAAAAAAAAAAAGAAAAATAAAGACTAAAACTTTTTTTTATTTTATTAAATTAAACAAATCTTCCATAGAATTATTCATACCATCCCTTCTTAAAATTTGCAAATAATGAAAACTTGTAATGGTGATAAAGTGACACCAAGAGTTTTAAATCCTAATTCAATAGCATCAGAATTTGTCCAATTGGTTCCCATAGGATCAATGGTAGCCAACATTTATCAAGAAATTAATTTGTTTTTGAACAACAGCATGAATTCTATCATATATAAAGTTCATATCAGAATCTTTGAATACTTCTGGATTGTCTCTCATATATTTTCTTGTATATCATTACTTTCTAATAATCTTAATATATATTTATTTATATAAAAATTATTTCCCATTACAAAATCTTTTTTTTTGATAATATTAATTTATATATGGATTTTTTATTTTTAGTTTTTCTATAAATTTTCCTGTCACTCTTCCATTATTTCTCATTGTTAATTCATATACTTGGACTTCAAAGTCTCTTAAATAAAATGATACCATAAATTTTCTTTCTTCATCTTAAGGATTAGGTGATACTAATTTTCAAGGAATCTCATAACATGTTTTTTATATGTATTACATTCATCAACACATACAGAATCATCAAGACAAGTTTCTTCAGATGAATTTGCTTCCATATTACAATATTGTTCATATCTTTTAGATTCACTAATAGCATCATCATAAGAAAGAAGAACTCTTCCACCAACAGAATATGCAACTCCCATTTTTAATCTTAATTCGTCTATTTCATGTTTTGTTATTTGATATATATCAACTAAATTATTTGGCTTTCCAAATATATTTTTTATACTGTTTATTGTTTTATCATTAAATCCACTATTTTTTAAATTTTGAATTGCATTTATTGAATACAATGATACTGTTTTAAAATCTAAATATGTTTTCACTGTCACTACATATTTTTTATAATATGCTGGAAAAGATGTTCTTTTCATTGAAGCTAATCTTTTAAATTTATCAATCATTTTCTGTTGATCTAAATCAAGAATAGTATTTAAAGTTTCATAAAATTTAGCAACTAAAGATTTTCTAATAATTTCATTTTCATTAAATCCAATCCTCTTTTAACTTTTCTATGTTTAGTTTTACAACTTTTAATATCTCTAGCAACTTCTATAAGGAACAGAATTATATTGAACAACAGCTTTTCCAGTAGCTTGTCCTTTTACATAAAAAAAAAACGAATTGTTCATCTAATCTTGTAACAACACCAAAAACATTTTCTAATTTTGAAGTACCAACATCTTTATCAAATTTAAATTCTTCAAACGTAATTTCATTTTTACAATATTTTATAGCTTTGAATTTATTTACTGTTTCTGGAGGAAAATTATGTGTTCTTTGAAGATCATCTACTTTATTAGGTGCTATTTGATCAAATTTTATTATTGTTGAACTTGCTAAATTTTGAACGTAATTTAAGTAATTTGCAGGATATGTAATACATTATTGATGAAAAGAAAAAATATTAAAAGTTTTTAAATTCGACAAAAATTATTTTTTATTTAAAAAATAATTTTTTTAAAAAGATATTAAAAATCAATTCAAAAAAAGGAAAAAAATATAAATAATGGAGGTTCCAGATTCAAAAAAAGAAGAGAAGAAAGAAGAGAAAAAAGAAGAAGAAGTAAAAAAAGAAGAGAAAAAAGAAGAAGAAGTAAAAAAAGAAGAGAAAAAAGAAGAAGAACAAATAGTGAATCCCTGGGAAGTAAAAGGAGAAGTAGATTATGATAAACTTTTAAAACAATTTGGAGCAGAAAGAATAGATGAAAAATTAATAGAAAGATTTGAAAAAGTGACAAAAAAACCAATTCATCCATGGATAAAAAGAGGATTATTTTTTTTGTCACAAAGATTTGAATTTAATTTTAGATGCATATGAAAAAGGTGAAAATTTTTTTTATATACAGGAAGAGGACAAACATCAGATGCATTACATATAGGTCATTTAATACCATTTTTATTTACAAAATGGCTTCAAGATGTTTTAGATTGTTATTTAGTAATTCAAATTTCTGACGATGAGAAATTTTATTTTAAAGATAATAAATTTAAAGAAATTTACAAACAAGGATATGAAAATACGAAAGATATAATTGCAATAGGATTTAATCCTTTAAAAACATTTATTTTTTCAAATAGAGATTATCGATTATCTACACCAGAATATGAAGAATTAGTATCAGAAATAAATAAAAAAATGTCATTTCACACTTTAACAAAAATATTTGGCTTTACAGATCAATCAAATATAGGAATGATAACATGGCCTTCATATCAAATTGCAGCTTCATTTTCATCTGCTTATCCTCATTTATTTAGAAAGAAAGGATTATGTTTAATTCCTTATGCAATTGATCAAGATCCTTATTTTAGACTTGGTAGAGATGTTGCCAAAAAACTTAAATTACCTTTACCTTGTTCTATTATGGGAAAATTTATTCCTCCTTTAGCTGGTATTAATCAAGGTAAAATGAGTAGTTCTGTTAATTCACAAACTACTGTTTTTCTTACTGATGATGCTAAAACTATTAAAAATAAAATAAATAAATATGCTTTTAGTGGTGGAGGTGGTGATGGAACCCTTGAGGATCATAAGAAATTCGGAGGAGATGTTGAAAAAGATATTCCTTGTCAATATTTAAAATTCTTTGAATTAGATGATGACAAATTAAATAATATTTTAACTGGATTTAAAAAAGGAGAAATTTCTTGTGGAGAAACTAAAAATGCTCTTATTGAAAAATTAACTGAATTAATTTTAAATCATCAAAAAAAAAGAAGCGAAATTAATGATGATATTGTTAATTTATTTTATGCTAAAGATAAAACAATATATAAGAAAATAGTATCACCATATGAAAAAAATATTCCTCCTTTTTCATATCCGGGAATGATAACAACAAATAGGAATATGGAAATAGTAACAAGAAATTATACAAAGCAATTAAATAATTATGGAACACATACAAGAAATGATAAAAAATATTTAGAAGGTTTTGAAGAATCTCAAGAAGCAGAAAGAGAATATATATATTGGATAGGGAAACAATTATTTAAAACAAGTACAAATATTAAAAATGATATTGATGGTTATATTTGTAGTGGAAGTGATGAAAGTAATATAATGGGAATTTGGATTTTAAGAAATATGATTATTAAAAAAGGAGGAAAATTAAATGATATTCATGTTATTTATTCTAAACTATCTAATCAATCTATTATTAAAGCTTGTAATATTTTAAATATTGAAAATACTTATTGTTTAAATATTGATAAAAAACAAAGAATTGATTATGAAGAATTAATAAAAAAATGTGAGGAAATAATAGCAAAAAATGAAAATAATAAAATTATACTATTTTTATCAATAGGTTCTTCCTTATCAGGTTCAATAGATAAAATAATAAAAATAAATAAATATATAAATGAAAAATTAAAAGAGAAAGTATATATACATATAGATGCTTCATTTGGAGGATTTATAATTCCTTTTATAGAAAATGATAAAAAATATTTTTTTGAAAACGAAAATGTTTTGACTATTGGATTAGATGCTCATAAAACTGGTCAATTACCTTATTCAATAGGAATTTTTCTTTGTCGAAAAAATTTACAACAATATATTGAAATAGATAATGAAATTTATCCTTTTAATGATGATACTTTAATTGGAATTAGAAGTGGAATTCCTGCTTTATTAGGAAAATGGTATGTTGATAATTATAATGAAAAAGGACAAAAAGATTTTGTAGATTTTCTTTTGAAAGGGAAAAATGATTTTGTTGAATTAATTAAAAAAGAATTAAATAATTTTATCGAGTTTAAACCAATATGTAAAAAAATCAATTATTTTACTTTTGTTTTTAAAAATTTAAGCAAAGAGCAAATTGAAAAAATTGAAAATAAACTTTTACTTAAATTTTATGTTATTAATGAAGAAAAAATTTATATGATTCCTGTTATGCCACATAACATTAGAAATATGAAAAAGTTTATTAATGTTATTAAAGAAAATTCTAAATAAGTCTTTCATTGAAAAATGATGTTTTTTTATAAATAAAACATTAAAATTATAATCAAAAATCTTATTTAAAAAAAAATTTGAAAAAAATTAAGTAATCTTTATTTCCAAATTAAAATAATTATTATTTTTGACATAATATCTTTCAATATTTTGCATATTTTATTTTTTATATTTTAATTTTAAATAACTTTATAATTCAAAATAAAAAAAATAAAAAAATAAAATAAAATTTTTAAAATGAAAGACTTTTATTTATTAAATTATTATTTATAATTATTGTTTTATTATTTTTTAAATGAATTTTTCTAACATTATGTTTTTTATTTGATTAAAATAAATTTATATATAATTATATAAATTTTAAACACCTTTTTTCTTAAATACTTTTCCATTACTTTTATTTCCTTTATTTCCATTTCTTCCATTAAAATCTTTAGTATTAAAATTTCTATTTCTAATATTAGAACTAGTTCTATTAGAAGGGTAAATACCATTATTTTCATTTAACCTTTATTAATATTAAATATATTATTTTTCCTTCCTTCAGTTCTTGTTGTTCTATTTGTATTATTTGAAGGATTATTAATAAATCCTTTATCTAAAATAATATTATTTGTAATATTTATATTTTCTGTTTTATTTGTATTTTCAAATCTTTTTAAAGGAATTAAAACTTTATTTGATTCTTAATAATCTTTACTTTCATATAAATTTTCACATTCTGTTTTTTTAAATTTTCATTTATCTTTTTAATTTATATTATTTTGACATTTACAAATCAATGTTTTCTTTAAAAGAAAAATTTATAAATTTTGATACAATAAAAGGATTTATTAATTATCTTGAAAGTTCTGTTTCAATGTCATTTAATGATTTAGATAATTCTAATATTAAAAATGTTCCTAAAGAAGTTAAAGATGTGAAAAAAACTAAAAAATTGATTAAAAAAGGAATTATTAAAGATTTAATTAATGAATTGATTTTGAATTAGTTTTAGTTTGACTAAATTTTGGAGTCTTTTTTTTTTATGTTTAAAATCATCTTCAAATTTCTCAAATCCATAATTTATTTCATTAAATAAATAATGATATTCTCTTGTACTTTTTGTTTCTTCATTATAAATCTCATTTAATTTTTTCATTAAGTCTTTTTTTTCAAATTTTTTATCAAATATAATATTATTAATAGTCATTAATTCATCTCTTAATTGATTTTCATATTTTAGAAGGTTGATATTGTATATTATTTACTTTTTTTTCTGATATATAAAAATCCAAATTTTTTTCCTGCTTTTTTTAATTTATTTAAATTATCTTCTGCTTTTTCATATAATTGTTTATAATTTAAATCTTAGTTTAAATCATTCATTGATATTCTTTTTGGTTTTTTTATTCCTTTAAAACATAAAGAATTTTGTTCTGAATATTCTAAATTTATAAAACTTGAATGATTATTATTTATTTCATTTTTTGAAAGGTCAAAATTTTTGACTAAT